>CAIGRF010334296.1:7080-22984 GCA_903798235.1 Fraxinus ornus
TGCCACCACAAAATGACTCTTTTATTAATGTAGGATAGGAAAACATGGCTTAGCCGAGCCATTAAGCCATTTGGCTCGACTCGGCTTATGAATAGTAACATTCAAATTCACTCTTTTATGTATGTATGATATATGTAGTAGGAAAAGAAAAAAAAAACATGGCTTAGCCGAGCCATTAAGCCAATTGGCTCGGCTCGGCTTATGAATAGTAACCTTCAAACTCACTCTTTTATGTATGTAGGAATACGAAAAATAGTGCCACCACAAAGTGGCTCTTTTATTAATGTAGGAAAAAAAAAATGGCTTAGCCGAGCCATTAAGCCATTTGGCTCGGCTCGACTTATGAATAGTAATCTCCAAACTCACTCTTTTATGTAT
Source organism: Fraxinus ornus (assembly GCA_903798235.1). NCBI lineage: Eukaryota > Viridiplantae > Streptophyta > Magnoliopsida > Lamiales > Oleaceae > Fraxinus > Fraxinus ornus. Next base: position 7,459 of record CAIGRF010334296.1, read on the forward strand.
GTAGGATAAAGTTTTATTCTTATGCCCTTTTTAAAATAGATTTTACAAAAAGTTATTCTTCATTTCTTTGAATTTGGGGTTAAAAAGTAAGAATTTTTTTTTTAAAAAAAATTTATGTATAAAATTATTTTATTGAAATACTATATACTTTTGAAACGAATATAATAAACTATTAAACTGAGGAAGTGTTGACAGGGGATTCAAGCTCGTGACCTTCGAGCTCCGATTTGGGCCAATAATATCATTTTGGAAAGAAAATGTCTAAATGAGTAGAACATATGGCTTTGCTTTGGCATATGATAGATTTTAGCCATTCGATTTCGGAGTCGAAAATTGCTTTTAAATTTTTAGTGTTATTTTTGTCATTTAGTTTATTTTGAATTTTTTGCAATTTTAGTTTGTTTAAATTAGGTTTTCATGTAAGTCCTTATAAATAAAGAGTTAATTTATCGTTTTTATCATCTTACATTAATAAAATTTGGTGAGTTTATTTTTTTCATAATTTGGTGGATTCTAAAAATATGTGCTACATCTTAATTGGTCATCAGGGCGAAAGGTGAGGCATAGTGGTGAGAAATCTGCAATTAAAAAACAAATTGATAATGCAGTAGGGCAACAGTTAAGGAAGAGTCCTACTTTACTCTCGACTAACTGTGAAGCATAAGAAGTGGTTCAGAACGATTCCCAATCATATGTGAACATTAGATGATCAAATAGATTGTTTCTTTCTATGTCAGGAGCAGTCCCAAACATCCACTTACCAAACAAAAAGCCTGGATTTATTGTCTCATACTTGACCTTACAAGTACTTGTGCAACGCTTAGTTCTCTTAAAACATCCACTACGTAAAACAGTCTGATGCAGAAGCTTGGTTAGTTGGGAGGTGAAGCATGATGTTAGGCACAACTAAAGTGCTACTTTCAGAAGCCCTCAAGCTACAACAAGGCAGTATAAAATCAGGAAACCACAAACACGAGAGAGATGGACTCGAGTGAGATAGTTTTTTATTCCTCAAAATTGTACTTTACAGAATAGAACAATTGTGAATCCTCGTAAAACTTCTTTTTAATATTCATACGCGCTCTGTACACAGGGTTCTGTAAATGGGCAGCTGGAAGCTTACAATTGCAAATACCATGGACCTAGTATAACTTTTTTAGGTGCACACTAGCATGTAAAGAAAAGAGAAAATCGTGACCACGATACCTTCAGCTTACTTATCGCACGCAAGCAATCATCTTTTGAAACAGCTTCACGAGCACCCTTTCTCCTCTGACAAAGAAGTTTACAGAGATATTCTAAGCTAATTAGGCCACCATTATGAGGTCTAGTAGCCAAGCAAATGTCAACAATTTGCACTCCTGTCTAGATTGACAAAATCATCATAAAACAAACATGAAAAGAAAAATCCAGACTTTCAATGCAAATATGCATATCCAGGCACCGAAATCAAATATTGGAAATAAACCACTGTCAAAGAATTTCAAAACACAGAAATTAAAGGCTGCAGAAGGCTTAATCATATTTCAGAAAGAACCAATGACTGAACACCTTCCAAAATACTAGACTTGATTTTAGCTAATTATCAGGTAACTTAGGATGTGTTTTCATATAAATCTCAAATTCATGGTAATTATCGATATCAGAACTCCCCGCTTTACAGTGATGACAATAAAGACACAAGCGGAAATTAAGAAACAAAAGCCAAGAAGTAGATTGATACCAACCAAATTCATAGTAGAAGTCACCAATCCCTAATGGCTCAGCCCAAAAACCTTTATTCGAGGCCAGTGGGTCCACACCTACTTTAGCACGCATCTCATGGAACTGTGCCCTGAATGCCGAATTCTTGTGTATATCATTCTGCATAAACCGTGACAAGTAAAATTTGTTTTCTATCTTCTTTTTCATAATCTTCTACCCTTCCTTAAGTATAATTTGAACACTCCAGCAGTTCGTCAACCCTTAATTCCTTTTCTTCTTAATTAAATAAATGTTTTCGTATCAATATGAATTAGCAGGAAATGATCTATCAATAACCAATATAAAAGTGGGGAATTAAATAATTAAGTAGATACTTAACAAAAATATTGGAAAACTTAAGTGCTTGAGGGCAAAGCCTTCCAGCTGAGAGCGAAAAGTCGAAAGCTGTTTTTTCATGACTTCAGTTCGCAACTTTGCCACATTTTCTACCAGCAACCGATATTGATCCTTTCCTCACAAAATCAAATTTCAAACAAGCCCAATCAAGATACAACACATATTCAAACAAATACATATGTAGAATCACACAAACACAGTATATGTGTGTGTAATGATTATTAATTAATGAAGCATAAGATGGTGAACAAACTCTAGCTGCGGCAGCGTTCTGTAGGCCTCCAATTCCAGGTCTTCGCCTCATTCTTTGATTCTGATTTCAGTACTTCTTGAATCAAATTGCTTCACGATCAAGACCAGACCCAAGATTTTCACACCCGAATCAACTCTAAAGGTTGGGCACTCAAAATTAGTATGAATTCATTTTTTTTGTCTTTTTAAGGGTTTTTAGGAGCTAAATATATAAACTTAAAAAACAAAACCCAACAATAAAAATGCAAACAAAATTATTATAAAAAATAATTCTATTAAATAATAAGATCGAAGATGAATTCATGAATACTTGGCCTCTGTTTGAGAAAATAAAATAATATATTAACCAGCAAGAAACTTAAAAGCAATTTCAAGAGGAAAAAGAAAATCTAAAAGCAATCCCCTTAATGATTAACAACATAAACCTTCTTTTTTCATTATGAAGTGTTAAAAATTGAAGTTACTAGAAAAATGGAGCAATAAACGGTGGAAATATTTCTCCTCTGTCAAAGTACCAACAAATTCAGAGGCAAAAAAATTTAAAGTAAAGAATGGAAAGAAACCAAAGAATGTCAAGAATGGTGATGAAATGTGAAAGCCTAATCATCAAGCTCACTTGCAAACTGAAACGTGAAAGCACAAACAATAATGAAAGAGGAATGCTGGTTCAGATGTTTAAATTAAAAAGCAATTAAGCACAGAGTAAACATCAAAATCCAACCACAAACTTCAATTAAAGCTTCCATCTTGATTCCACATCCAGACAATTTCCATACAATACACCAATGACTAATCTTCGTAATCAAGAAAATCTAACTACACTAAGAATTTCATCATCCAGCATGCATTAACTAAATAATTGAGAATCCTGTTAAAATTGAAAATTTTATAAAATTTAGCCAAAACCTGAAAGGCTAAAGTTACACATTGAATAATAATTATTAAAGATTATTAGCTTATTGAATATTAATTATTTTATAACTATACACTAATCTGCATGGTATTTATAAATTCATTTTAATTATTTGCTGCCAAGCACAAATTTGAAGGTCCTAATATTGTTAAGAAGCTAAACACGTCAAAGTGAAAGGTAGTGATTCAAATTACACCAAGAATTTCAATAATATATAAATAAAAAATTGTACCTTTTAATACAAACCCATTTCAAGAACAAATATGTTTTCCCAGAAATGCTCAAACCCTCAAGATTTGACAGATAGATGGTAAAAAGCACCATACTCTGAACATATTCTCCCCTAATTATATGTAACTGTGAGAACTGAGATAATACGAGTTAGAATCGTACAACAAGTCAGACTGGCGAACTGGAAGAGTTGTGGGACCATAATTCACAGGTCCAAAGATCGAAGCATGGCTCGGATTTGCTTATAGAGAAAAGATTCTCCCTCCCTACTACTCTTTTCTTTTTTCTTTTTTTTTTTCATTGTTTTTAAAATGTTTCTAATAAAATTATTGAGTCGATAAAATATTGTCAATTAAAAAATTGTCTTGCATAAAAGCTTATTGATAATAGTTGTTTTATTCACCCATAATGTCGTCGTAATGTCTACTACATAATAAATAAGCACATATTTTACATATAAAAGAATCAGAACTAAATAGGAAATTTCGAGACATAATTCTATAGGGAATTAAGCTTCGAATACAACAAAAACAAAAATAGAATCATGTGTGGCTCAATCAATGTAAACTCCCTTCCTCAAATTAAATGTTCTTAGAATAAATTCGCATTGCCAAATTTATAAATACAACTAATATTGACCGAACATATTAATGCATTTCAATCTTTGCCTCTTGTACTCCACAAACAACCTACAATAACCATAAAATAGTCTATAATTATACAGCACTGCCTTTCTTTCTTTTGGTTTAATTATTTATTTGTTCACATCTTATAATGTTTGCTAAATGCATGATGTGTGAACATTGGAAGGATGATGTACAAAAGGTTAACAGCGTGCCTGATGGATGATTGTAACTAAACTTTACACCAGTATTACCATCTCCAAGATGTATGCAGTGATCATGAAAACTGTAGATAGGTCTAGCTAAACATGCATCCCACAGGCCACTCTGGCATCGTCTTTGCAACTGTATAAATTCCGCTTGAATTCGTAAATGCCTGATAGTTTAGAACTTCACCTAACTTTGTCATGCAAGGCACATTTACCTAGGTACCTGCTTCAAAAATACATTACTTATAGTTCTCTTACTAACAAAGTAAAAAATTACGAAAGTTGCACAAGGGAACAAGTATCACCTATAATTTTCACATTTGACAGGTCACGCCTCACGAGAGTATATAGTCGTAAACATGGTGGCAAAAAAACTAAGAATGGTGGAAATTAATTAACAAATTGAAGAAACGAAATTTCTCTTAGTTAAAAAAAATACTTAATATACAGCTAGCCATGTTAGCTTTTTCTTTTATGTTTATTTTTCATAAAGAACGTTCATGAATGTCACATAAAACTGAAAACCAATTTGGCCCCCTTTCTCACAGATTCTAATGTTTGGAATAATATGTTTTGAAGAAGTATGCTTAAAAAGAAGATTGTGTGGTTGAAAATAAAAGAGAGAAGAAAAAATCAAAATGAGAAAGGGGCCAAACGGGGCTGAATTTTCTTTAGAAAACTCTATCCAACTTTTTACCTCATCTTGATCGGGGTGAAATTCCACGTTAGGTAGAGATGGTGGCAGCTGGAGATGTCGAATCCATTATCATGCCCCTTGTTGCGTTTATGGAAACCCAAATCAGTCCATAGAGAATGTAGACCTGCATGGAAATTATTAGGTGATGAGGAGGATTTGGCTTGTTATCAACTTATACAATAGGGAACATGGTTTGACATGAGGTCGAAGTCTCACAAGATGCCAAGGAGGCATTTGGTGGACCCCATGTTTCCATCAGCTTGGCAATTTAGTGTTAAAACTATTTTGACATTTCATGATGTGTAAAAAATTTGGCCATTGATTTAAATAAGCGTTCTACAAATCAATGGTCAGATTGCCTCTCACATCATGAAATGTCAACAAAAATTTCAACCAAGATGTCACCGCATCAAAACTCGACAATTTAACTCTTGACTTCGTAGTCAAGTATACCCACTGGTCAAGACAGTTTATGAGTGCATTGTTTGCCACACCATGCCCGTAATATATCTGTACAAGAGCCTTGAGATTGTCTTGATTGTTGAACAAATATGCCAAGAAAATGCTTTGGTTTTTCTGGGATATTTATCTTCTTTGAGATGGTCCATGACCTATTTGAGAAAAAAAAATTTCCTCAAAGTTTTGTCTTTTAATTCTATGCTTACATACTTTAGATTTCCTGGAACGAACAAATCGATTGAAAAATTATCAACCTTAGTTGAAACTATGTTATACCAATATGAGGCATGCACATGGAAAATACATTAGCTGACCATGAAGGGAGCATACAACTTAAGCTATCCGAGGCAACTACCAAGGCAAGAGCAAAATTGTTCAGCAGAGCATAATTGCAAACTCAAGATATAAGAAGTGACTCCTAGGCATTTTGTCAAGACTTCGACCTCAACTGTTGACAAGCAGTCCTACGTAGGCCTACCTAATTTAGTGCAGTTGATCTGGATTTCCATAAATGTGAAAGTGGACATTATACTATATGCGGCACTTCCACTTGCCCTATATGAACACTTGGCCATCTTACAAACTTTACTAAGAAAAAATTCCATATTCTCACCATGTTGTGTAGCATTTCACCTATCCTATCTCATCGTAACAGATTATGTTCAACAAAACTCGAAAATCACTATCAATATATGTGTAGGTCCAGGATAATCCTCTGTTCTAGACCAATCGAAATTGTCTCTTGGGGCAAGCGGCAATGATAGTTTCTTATTTTCTTGTACCCGAATGGTGGCTCACTTTTTCTATGTAATGGTTTTTGATTCGGATTGTATCTATACACCCTTCATTTAAAATATTTTAATATTTAATCTTTTATCTGTGTTGCTTGTTGGAGCAGGATCAACTATCCCTTATGAGTGTAGATGAGCTCACTAACCGAGTCTTGTTTAGCAGCTTGATATTCAAGCATATCCAGTTTAATAGCAGCTAACTAGAAGCCTAGAAGTCCATCAATTTCCTACATCAACAAAGGCGATAAATCAAATACTAATTAACAAGATCAACTAAATCAAGTCAAAACAGGGAATCATCAAGCCACAATCTTAAAATCCTTCTGCAATTAACATCAAATTGATCAAAACTACCAATCCCAATAATCAAAACTGAATAAAACTGGTAGAAGTAAATTACCTGATAAAACATGATCTTAGGGCCAATAGATGAATCCCCACACACATCACACTCCACTCTACAGTGGATTTCCCCTGTCCACGCTCTCAATCCATTTGCCATCGTGATTGTGGCGGTGATTGTCAAGTAAACTCCCGCCAATGAAGTCATCCAATATGAATCAATTGTGACTTTTGAAGAGTTTTATACAATTTTTTTTTTTTTTTAAGTGATACTTCTGTATTTCGTAAATTTTTAATTAATTTGTACGGAATTAATGGAATGGACTTTTATTTTAAAATTTTTATAAACTTTTATAGAATTTTAATTTTGTTTTGTTTTTGAAGACTTTATTTAAAATAAAATTCCCATGAATCTAGAACATTTGTGTGAAATTTTTATACGTGATGGGTGATTTTCACAATCCCCTTTCACCCCTCCATATATATAATATTGATTGGAGGAGGCCTCAGGGCACATTTTCAAGTAGTAAAAGGGGAAGGTGGAAAAACTCTAACTTTGTTTGAGACTGTTGCTTCAAGGGTTCGAATCCTAAAATATGAATTTAGCCCTTAGGTAAATGTAAGTGTACGAACAGTCTTCCAGTATGTACCCTTAGAGGCATAATCTGCGATTTACCTCCTTCATCAAGGCTCAGGACAGGACAGGTGAGGGTCGTAAATGATACGATTCACCCTTAATATTGACTGGAGGAGACCTAGCATATTAAAGCAAACCAATAAAATGTGGACTTCTAACATCCCGTAAAAATCCCTCTACACATCTAGCATTCTCCTATATATAAATTATTCTTTATAATTTTCTTAATAATTTATATTATTAATATGACATATCTTTAAATAGTAAAGAATAATTCTATTTTGCCAGAACTATTCACTTACCTAAAATTTACAAAAAAGATAAATTCCTAAAATACCCTCCTACATATAATTTGCAACTAAAACCACTATAAGAATATAAGAAACTTCAATTAAATCCCCAAAAAATTATAAACATATAATTTAACCCCGAAAGTTATGGTGTTAAATGAGAAGTCCTAAAACTCATAGGATTAGCAAAATTTGTAAAGAATTAAGATATAGATTAACTTTAAGATTTATATATCTATAATTAATAACATATTAAAATTTTCTGAATTAAGAAATTACATAGAATATACAACTGTCTAAAAATTAAAATTCCGCTGCCTCTGCGCACCCTGGTCAAAAAATGGTATCAGATTCAAGTATCGAACCTAAAATAATGATAATATAATGGATGAAGAAAATATAATTTAAAATTTTTTGAAAAAAGTTGAAAAACGTAACCATTTATCCTTATTTACCTAAAAATAGCACAAATGAAAGTTATAAAGATGTACACAAAAGATTAGAAAATCTTGAATATAATATACAAATAGGAAATGCTCTTTTAGATAAAAAAAATTNGAATGTATAGTTAAAAAGTACGAAAATGTTTTGGGTTTACTTGTAGAATATTTTATTGTGTGAATATGTGGATGAAAACGAGTATGTAGAGAAAGGAATTTTGAAATAACGATTGTCAAACCGAGGCTAAATGTGTAAGGTTTGAATTTGAAAAATTAAGACTCGACTTATACTATGAATAAAATATCTTAAATGTTTGGAATTGTTCGATAAATAAATTTAGGGACATGGATGGAGAACGATGACCTCATTAATCTGATAATCCACTAGACCGGTTCGCAATGTGGTGTCTTGTTACAAAAGAAAGAATGATTGATCGAGAATTAGTGCAGTCGTTTCATTCCCCAGACGGCCAGACCCAAAATACAAAAATGGGACAATGCATAGCATTTTCTAAGGGAAAGAGGGTCATTTTAATGGCTTTTCCTTTTAATGCAACTACTTCTATAAAGGAAAAGGTTGGTCCATGAGAACAACTTTGACAATTCGCGGTCGATGGCGACCACACCTGTCTCTTGCAGTTCTAGGTGATATTGTCATAAGAAGAAGCAAAATGACCATGTTGCGGAATTTTTTTTCTTAAAAATGAATAAACTTATCAAACCTCATTATTCCATTTTAAATGGCCAACTTTATTAAAATAAGTAGTCCAAATCCTTCTAAGTTGTCTATATGTTCATCTTTATTCGAAATGAAATTTTATCACTTAACATGTGCCTGTAAGATGGTAGTTCATTTAAGTAAATCAATCTTGAAATTTGCGTGCTCGTTTTTTGAGTTTTAATCGGATCGAATTATTCGTTAAAGTTTAATGAACTTTAATACTATGAGTTTGTTTGGGACATCTTAAAATTCAATTAAAATTGAAAATATAGTCGTTATTAGGTTCTACTCGTCTAATAAAAGTTAACAATAACGACTAATTTTTCAATTTTAATCTCTAGCAAACGTGGCTTTGAAGGTTTTAATTCTTTGTTCATCGTAATACTTATGTCCATAATGATTTTTTATGTTATTTATATTCTCAAATTTATAATCAAAAAACAAATTTTGTATTTGATGACAGTTTTATATTCTAAAGTGTGTTGAAATGACGTAAAATAATTTACTTTTTTCATTATATTTTTTAAAAATATAAATAAGAAGTGTAAAAAAATTATTTTCACTCATTTAAAAGTATGAAAACAATTTTTTTTTTTTTTTTTTTATATATAAATCATCATCAGAGATGAGACAAACTAATTAATAGAAATTTGAAGACAAGAATTGGGCTAAAGAAATTTGGAAAATAGTTATTACAACGAGAAAATTGAGGAGTTAAATTGTAATTGAAATGTAATGTAACAAATAAAGATTATGGTGTAAATTGGGGAGGGGTTACTTTATCCCTTTGTAAAACTATCCATGTATCCAAACAGAGGCGTTCCTTTTCTTACCCTCTGGCTTTTACATATAAACCCTAAAAAAAAAGATCCTTGTTTCGCCGCCACAAATTCTTCTTCTCTTCTCTTCTACCCCGTCCCCAATTTTTACTCAGAATTAAATGTGCCTTAAGAATCGAACGGCGTTTCAATTCGAGGTTATAGTTTGTTCTTATTTTCGAAGCAATGAATTGTATCTAAGGTATTGAAAGTATTTTTGTGATTGCTTTTGTATAATTGCTAGTTTTATTTTTTCACCTATCCCTGTGAAGAACGTAAGATTGAAATAAAAGTAGTGGCCTGATTTAATTGATGAAACTATTATTCTGAGGGATATTATTTCTATTTTGAAGTTTTGTTATTTCAAATTATTTTTTTGAACTGATCCTAGCCTTAATTTCTGTATTTTTCTGCTGAAGGATGGAATTCGATCTATCGTTTTCATAATTTCATTCAGGGGGAAATCTTTTTTTCAATGCTTTCTGTTAATCTTTTTGAAGAATGAGATCTCTTGTCATATATATAAATTTGTTTTTATAATTTATGCTTATATTTCCAAGAAGACCCTCTGAGGGATGTGCTGGTTTTATTACTCTTCGATGTTCAAACTTTTCATGCAAGATTTGCCTTTTAGAAACAAAGAATATGAGATATAGAAATTATTGTAGTGTATGTATTTATGTTTGCTTGTTTTTGTGTTGTTATTTTTTTCGTTTATTTTTTCCCAAACTATCCCAATGAAGAACGTAAGATTGAAATAAAAGTAGTGGCCTGATTGAGTTTGATGAAAATATTGTTCTGAGGGATATTATTTATATTTTGATTTTTTTTTTCCGCTGAAGAATGGAAAGTGATCTATCATTTTCATCATTTCATTCCCAAAGAATTAATACATAATGCCAACTTTGAAGATGAAAGATCTGTTTTTTTATTTATTTTGGTTGTAATAAGTTATGCTGCTGTTTTGAAGAATGTCCTGCATCCCTATGATGAATATTTATGAAGTTTTTACGTTAAAAGTAGACTGATATTCTTTGAAGAGAAATGAATTCTGAGGGATGTGCTAGATTTATTACTCTCTTTGAAAGTGCTAGACACAATAATTCAACAAAATAGAAGAAGTTCAAACTTTCATAGAAGATGTGCCTTGTTTGATTAAGCTGTTTCAACTTAGCGGACTTGCCATTTGCTTTTGCTTCAAAAATTAGCCTTTAACTGTTCTTTATGTTGTTTTGTACTCGGTTTAATTAGTCCCTACTAAGAACTGTCAATTCATGAAAAGTAGTGGACATATATGATATATCCATTGATTATACTTTTATTGTGAGCGATCTTTATGTTCTTTGGTACATATTTTGTTTTATGTTTGTTCTTGGCATTTTCATATGGAATAAAATTGCAACATTGTGGTTTCATGGCATTAAATATGAACAAGAAAAGCTCATCTAATTGGACTATTTAGATGCAAGTAATTAAAAGAACAAGAAACTTGATTTGACTGCATTTACTTACCTTGTTAGTTGAGACAATGCCTTTAATGCTAACAATAAAATTCTTGTACAGGTCCTTTTGCCAGATCGCTTACAGGGAAATTTCAAATTGGTGATGTGACAATTATTTAACAAAAAAGACGAGGGAATGATGAAATCAAATTTAACTGTAAGCACACTCTTTTCCCCCCAATTGGATAACCCTCAAAATTCCACCCCGACTGCGAAAATGGTCAGCTCCGACGACTGTCTGCAAAAATCGTCAACAGCTCCGGCGACTACCTCCCGGACATCTTCTCCACCTTCGGCTAACCCTTGTGAGCCACCATGTTCACTTTCTTTAGTATTGTACATTTTTAATTTTTCATTAACTGCTACTTTGCAAGATTTAGTTTTTCAAGGAAGATTTACTAGATCCTTTGCCACTAGAAGATAACTCAAGGAAATTTATATTAGGATTCAAGTTTCACATTGGTCGTCAACCTATAGCAACCCTCTTATCATTTACTTGGTTTGGGACTTGCTATAATGAAAATAGATGAGTTATGTCGATATATTCATTTCTTCAGAAAACAATTTACTTCCCATATTGATGAATTAGAAGATATGTCATCCACTAAGGGTATTGGGAAACAACTAATAGTGGATTGGAGATTTAGTGGTATAATGTTAACGGGATCAGGGGTATGCTAGGATTTCTGAAGAGTATCACCTTACCTTGAAACAAAAAATAGTATTTTGGGGCGTCACTGATCAAAGAATTAACATATACTTAACAGATAGTGAAGTGATGTAAATGAAACTAGAAGGTGCATACCTAACACCTAAAAAATAGTAACTTGAAATTTTAGTCCTTGTTATTTTGTTAGTTTGCCCTTCCTGCATTATCGCTTATACAACTGCATAATAAGAGCAATCATGCTATATTGAAATGATTTTTTTGTATCAATCTGAAATTACTTTTTGATCTAGTTATTGTAGTGTAATTAGATTATGTTTCGCTGAATGTTATTGCTTATTTTGTCACAGCAAAAGAAATTATGGAAGACGTGCATGATGACATTTTGGTGGAATCCAATAATGAGAATGTTACAGACAACATGAACATAGAGGAAGATGAAAGGGTAGGAGGTGATGGTGCGATTGTGCCTAAGGTGGGTATGATGTTCGTGGATGAAAAAGAAATGTTTGAGTTCTACAAAAGATATGCTTATGACGTAGGTTTTCCAGTTAAGAAAAGGAATTCGAAAAAGGGGGATGATGGAACTTTGAGATATGTAACGTTCACATGTGGTCGTGAAGGTCGAAGAAGTAGTAACACAAGTCGTTCTTTGAAGCCGCAACCAACAGTTCAGACAGATTGTAAAGCTAGGATCTCAGCATCTTCAATTAATCATGGAACTTGGAGAATTAACACAGTCCACCTCGACCACAATCATAAAACAAGTCCTTCCAAGTCTAGGTTGTACCGATGCAACCGAGAATTGAGTGCACATGTGAAACGAAAGATTGAAGTGAATGATATGACAGGAATTTCGTTGCAGAAAAGTTACAACTCCGCAGTTGTTGAAGTAGGTGGATATGAGAATATGACTTGTGTGAAAAAGGATTGTCGAAACTATATTGACCAAGCTGGACGATTAAAACTTGGAGGAGATATCGCAGCATTACAATCTTACTTTTCAAAGATGCAAGCACAGTGTTCGGGATTTTACTTCAGTATGGATTTGGACGACGAGTTGCGACTGAAGAATGTATTTTGGGCAGATAATAGGTGTAGGCAAGCATACAGAGAGTTCGGCGATGTTGTCACCTTTGATACCACTTATCTTACTAATAAGTACGATGTGCCTTTCGTCCATTTTGTTGGCATGAATCATCATGGACAATCAATATTACTTGGTTGTGGTTTGGTGTCAAATGAGGACAACGATACTTTTGTGTGGTTGTTTAGGACATGGCTTGAGTGCATGCATGGTCAAGCTCCTTATGGAATAATTACCGATCAAGATAGTGCCATGCAAAATGCAATTCAGATTGTTTTTCCAAATACGAAGCATAGATGGTGTTTGTGGCATATTTTGAAAAGGTTGTCAGAAAAGTTTGGTTACCACGTTGACAAGGGTTCGATATTTTCGGCTATACACGGATTAGTGTATGATTTGCAGAGTGTTGAAGAATTTGAAGAAGGTTGGAGAGCGATGATCGATACGTATAACTTGCATAGTAATGATTGGTTGTCAGGAGTGTATGAGAACAGAAGTCGTTGGGTTCCTTGCTTTTTAAAAACTACTTTTTGGGCAGGGATGTCAACAACTCAACGAAATGAGAGTATGAATTCGTTCTTTCATGGGTATGTTCATTCGAAGACTTCATTGAAGCAATTTGTCGAACAGTATGAACGAACACTAAGGAATAAGGTTGAGAAGGAGTTTCAGGCTGATTTCAAGTCATTCTTGCAAATGGTACCGTGTGCAACAAAGTATGAAATGGAGAAACAATTTCAATCAGTTTACACCATTTCAAAATTTCGGGAAGTTCAAGATGAGTTCACGGGAAAGATTTATTGCGATCTCATATCTGTTTCGGATGGATGTTTTGGGACGACGTACGAGGTACGGGAGGATGTCATACATGACGAGCGACGGAAGAAAAAAACGTTTTTTGTCTCATTTCAGAGAGAAAAATGTGAAATTATTTGTAGTTGTCACTTGTTCGAGTTTCGGGGAATAATTTGTAGGCATGCAATCGCAGTCTTGATTCGTAATGACGTGACATCACTGCCAGAGAGGTATATATTGCGCAGATGGAGGAGAGATGTCAGTAGAGCACATACGAGGGTCGCGGTTAACTACGATGGGTTGGTTAGTACTCCCGAACAGTTGAGATATGATAATATGTGTCAGGCATTCGCCAGGGTGGCAGACCTTGCTGCAGATGATGAAGGGCGGACCCGTGTGATAATGGACTGGATAGAATTTCAATCTAAAGAGCTTGTGATTACAAAGTCGAGTAGTGGAAGTAATGTCCTTTCGTAACATACTATTTAGTATGTGTATGGTTTTGCAAAATATTGCGATATGATATTGTTATGTCACAACGATATTGGATGGGCGGCCCATGCTTAGTTTACTATTGCAATTCACAGCTGGTGTAATGATATGAGAAATCTTGCAAATGATATTGTTATGTCATAATGTGTTATTTTATCCTCAGTTAGAGCCCAATTTGAATGAACATTTTGTTAGTGATGTAGTATTATGTTGGGATGAATATTCTGGAACATCAATGTGCAAGGTTTTATCTTCATGTATTTATGTACTCTCCATGAGAATTGTGTACAGGAGTTGATTCCGAGCATCTTGCTTTTTTCTTAACTGAGTGAGCAAAACAATGTCGAGTAAATATGATGGTTTTTCGTGCTACTCTGTACACTCGCACCAGTGCATTGCCAGCAGGTCTTGTAGTGCAATTGTAATGCTAAACACTGACTTAGTAGTTATATATACTCTTGTGGTAATCTGTCTTTCTAATTTTTCGCTTTAATATACCTAAATTTTATGTTCTTTCTATTCCTATGAATGACTATCTATGTTTTCCTTAATATGTAAATAATTGTAAAGAAACGATTAAGATTTTTTTGCCATGCTTTTCTGTTTGGTGGATACAATCTGCATAAAGGTTTTTACCAGAGTTCATTCTTCAAAGACTGAAGAAATTTTGCTTGGAAGAATTGGAATGAACACGCTCTAAAACTGAAAGTAGCATATGGTGTGTTCAGTGTTCTTACAGTGGGATTTATTTGTTATTATGAATCCTGCAGATGACACTATTTTGGCCATGACTTAGGTTATTGAAGTTTTGGTTCCAGGACTAGTATGTTCATCTTCCCCAAGGGGAAGTGATAATAACCCTCAAAAAATTGTTTTTCCTTGATGCTTATCTAGTACTTGGAATTTAACAGGGCTGTTGCAGGGCACTTTGTAATAAATGGGGTGTGTGTGTTGAAACGGATTGGGATTTTATTAATCTCTTACCAGTCATACATGAAATTTGTCATAACAAGGAAGTATTAGATCCTTTGAGCTTGGGTTGTCAGCTAAATACTTCAGGTGGTGGGAGGATTCTGTGCTTGCATTCATTTTCAAAGTTCTGCAAGTAGAGGGTATTTCAACAACTGTGAAGAGGCTACGAGCATTGATACAAGATCTTGATTGAAACTAAATTAGAACTTAAAATGGTCTACATACAAAATGAACTAACGAAGTTGAGGTCACCCTTTTGCAGTGGAGTAAAAGTACATCAAGTTTTGAGTATCTTAGCAAACATAGAGCTTGTTTGGTAGGGATTTTTTGGAAGAAGAATTGATTTTGAATAGTGATATGATGGGAAATGTGTGACTGAAAAAGAAGAAAAAATTATTGATGTGATGGAAAATATTATTTTATTGAAGAATGTGTGGTTGAAAAATGAGAATTGATTTACTGTAGAATTGAAGAATCCGTACCAAACA
>CAIGRF010334296.1:52661-65980 GCA_903798235.1 Fraxinus ornus
GCATGACGTTTTGTAAACACTTAGAGATTCACGTAAAGCATAGCGGTATATTTCTATCCACTATCGTGCCCTACGATGATTTATACCTTGTTGAGTTTTGTTAAAGACTATTTCCTAGAATAGTCTAGTAAATATAGTTGCCCTAGATTAGCCCTAATTCCTTTCCATACATAGTATTAGTATTTTGTATATATATGTACAATCATTCAATGAGTAATACAAGAAGAAATACCTAGATAAATTTACACTTATATTATGTTGCTACATGGAGCCTTTCCTCCAAGCCCGCTCTAAGGAAATTATTATAGTTAAACCACAAAAATGTCGATCTCCTTTCTCTAATTTCCATGCATAAACTCAATGCTATGATACAATAGTTTTAAGCCTAAGTTGATAACCGACTATAAATTAGAACCAGTTTATGCTAACTGCAATTCATGGTTTAGGGTTTAGCCAGAGAAGCACCTATATATGGATACGTAATTTGGATATGATACGATAGGGTTTCGGCAAAATGACCTTTTTAAAAAATTAGGATACGCCGATACGTGTTATAAAACTCAACATAATTTTATTAATATAAAAAAAATTAATACAGAAGCATGATAATATAAATAAAAAAAAATACTAAAGCACTTTATCTAAACCATTAATTGTCGAAACATCAATTTGTTTAACATCAATTTCTTCATTATTATTAAAAATAAAGCTCCAACTCTGGCTCATTTAATGATAGGTTGGTAACCTCAAACAGTCTATCACCTTCAAGAGTATCAAATGCGTCTTCGACAATGTCTCACATTTTTGATTATCCTTTTGAATAAGGATTTAATTTTCTTAATAAAAGACGCAAATTGCCATGAATTAAAACTAATTTTTTAGCTCATTGTAGAGTTATTTTATTCCTTCTCGTAGAATGCATAAAAGAGTACGTACTCCAAATTCTTTCCGTACTAGATGAAGAAGAAGGTAGTACAAGTTCCAAAACAATGTTTTGTAGTAAAGGCGCATGTGAAACAAGAAGTATTAGATGCATATCGAAAATTAAAAATATATAAAATAATTATAAACAAGTATCCAATATGTATCAGAGGGTATCAGAGAATATATGAGCTTGGATACGTATCGGATTCCGGTACGTAACAAGTTTACAAGTATCAGTGCTTCTTGGGTCCTAGTATCCGGGCCAATGAGGGCTAAAGTTGACTTTATGGCTTAATGAAAGAGATTCTTTGGTTAATGATTTTATTCAATGTTCTAAAAACGGGACCGGCCTGTTCGATTGGAAAAATCGGGAACCAGACTGAAATCTGGTCCGGTCACAATATGAAAACTGGATATAAAGAAACTAGTGAAAAAATTGGAAAACCGTCCGGTTCAACCAAAAACCGGTGAACCGGTCACGATTTTTATGGGTTCCATGGTTGATATTTTGTAAAAAATAAAAAAATAATAATAATATTAGGATTATATTAAAAAGATAAGGATATAATGCCGTTTCTCCGGAACTCCACTATTTCTTTGGTTAAGCTTTGCATAAGGTTTCAAACAAAACATACAACATCGAAAACAATCTTAAACAAATACAAGTATTTGTGTCTAATATACAAATACATCTATTTGGATATGTGAGAGAGAAGACGAGGAGGCAAGAAGGTGAAATTAAACGAACCTAGAAAGAAGGCTGGTAGACAGCTTCATATTCATAATTGGGTTTGGATATCATCATATAGCTGTATATGTGAGAAAGAAGACAAGAGGTGGCCAAAAGTTGAAAATTTGAAATGAAATGAATCTACAAAATGGCAGCTGCTTATTCATAGTAGGGTTTGGAATCTTTGGATATATGGACTCTAACATTGGTTTGGTCCATTTGATTTGATTCATAAATAATAAATAATGGATTTTAAAATGTCATTTTAATTAATTTTATTTTTTAATGTAATATGTAAATCTATTAATTATTATCATATTGATTCCGGCTCAACCTCGGTTTGACCATATGACCCTAACTTTTCCGGTCAATGACTGGGCCAGTTTTCAAAGCGTTGATTTTATTGTCTCAATTGTCGTCATATGTTGTTTGTGACTTGCAACTACACTGCTGCCACCCTAAAAAGAGTCCAATGTGTCAATTTTATGTTTATTTATTTTCTTTCAACATAATGTACAGTATTGCTAATTATTTAGCTTCTTCAAAGCAGAACCAACCTGCTTTAGAGAAAGACCGGTATAAAATTCGTCAGGCATTTATAGCTGCACCTGAAAACTCTCTGATAGTTGCTGATTATGGACAGGTAATGACTTGCACCCTCCACTTTTATGTCCATCTCTGGCATTCTTATGTGATTTTTGTACATGTATTGAACAAGTTCCTCTAATCAGTTGGAACTTAGGATTCTTGCACATCTTGCCAACTGTAAGAGCATGTTGGATGCTTTCAAAGCAGGCGGAGACTTCCATTCGAGGACTGCAATGAACATGTATCCACATATTCGTGAAGCTGTTGAACGGAAGCATGTGCTTCTTGAGTGGCATGCTGAGCCTGGTGAAGATAAGCCTCGTCGAGGAAATGATTTCCAAATGACTGGGATCTTCCTCTTAGTTTTATGTTGTAGTTTCTTCAAATAGCAACCGTAATGTAAAAGCATCTTGATATGATGTTTATTTAATTTTTTAGTTTGCTGGAGGTTAAAGTAAATTAAGTGATGCAATTGAGTTTTCATTGGAAAAAAATAATGTGCTACATGTAAAGATGAAGGCTATTGATAAAAACTGTTGTAGCTTTCCGCTTTCGTGATATTAGAAA
Source organism: Fraxinus ornus (assembly GCA_903798235.1). Lineage (NCBI taxonomy): Eukaryota > Viridiplantae > Streptophyta > Magnoliopsida > Lamiales > Oleaceae > Fraxinus > Fraxinus ornus. The sequence continues at coordinate 55,471 of CAIGRF010334296.1, forward strand.
TCTTAGCACTTGTAGCAGCAGTGATGTTAAATTATGGAGATGTATACATTACAATTATGTGATTTTTATGGTAAATTTATTCTTTTCAAAGAAATAGAACTTGATCTCATTCTTCTTTAAATTAATATTAGAATTGTCCTAAGATTAAACACAAAGATCCACTTTTGGTTTCCATAAAGGAATTCCCTGATTCCTGAGGGACTAGATACATCAATCATGAAGTTCTCGCTAAACTAGCAAGTTTGCAAGGTATATTGTATAGTATAACCGTCTTATCTGCATTAAATTTAGTCTTAACTTCTCTAATTCTGAGGGTTAAGCTTAGTTCCAATCTGCCATTGGATCCTTCACCAGTTTGCGTGAATGTTAATTTTTTATATAACTCACCCCAAGTAAGTTAAGCTATATTTAGATTGTTGTCTTTGATTGAATTTGTTATTACCAAAATTGTTTAGAATTGCCTTGTCTGGCAATTGAAATGTACTCCAATGGAATGTTAGGTCGGTAACAAAGTTACAAACGACTAATGGCCTGTTTGCATAGTTTGCTGTTGCATAAATGTCTTTCAAAATGACACTTCAAACAGAATCTCTTTTGAGAAATTAGGTTTTGACAAGTGGCAATTTCGAAGCCATTATAGAGGCAATGCATTTTTTTATTGTTTTTTGCATTTTAATAAAGTTGGCTTCTGCTTTTTTTTAAAATGTCCTCTACCTTAATTTTTGGGACAGGCTACCCAGGCCCATAGTTTACCGACAAGCACTTGTTTGTTACTCTATCAAAACAACTTGTATATCCATTCTAATTTTCATAACAAACTAGTTAATCTCTGCTGACTTCCAAAAGTTCCATTAAAACCTCACGTCACATACGAGGCTGTTTTGTCAGGTATTTGATGATTTTCTTCTATAATTGCCAGGAAAATTAGAATAGGGATCCAAGTGTTCATTTACAGATTTGCTTATAGAGTTGGAAAATGGAAACCTTAGGTGTAACTTGTTTCTGGTTGTAATCAAGTGCTTGTTCCTTGAATGGAACCAATATGACTTATTCTTCAGGATGCTTTTGCTTCTGAAAGACGGAAAGCGAAGATGCTTAACTTTTCCATTGCATACGGGAAAACTACAGTGGGGCTTGCCCGTGATTGGAAGGTCTGTTAAACCTGACATTACAACAAATTTAGTTCTTTTCAGTTGGAACCCAGTTATTGATATGGTTTGTGATTGCTATCATAAACTCTCAGGTTTCTATCAAGGAAGCCAAGGAAACAGTTGATCGCTGGTATAGTGATCGGCAAGAAGTATTGTCTTGGCAGGAAAAACGCAAAAAGGAAGCACTCGTAAATGGATGTGTTCACACATTGTTAGGACGGGCTCGCAGGTTCCCATCTCTGAGAAATGCAACTCCATGGCACAAGAGTCATATTGAACGGGCTGCCATCAATACCCCAGTGCAGGTCTTTTTTCTTGTTGCCTCAATTTTTTAAGCTCCTCCACCGTCCTCCTCAATGTGTGTGTCCTTTGACTTGGAAAGTTTTGACAGGGAAGCGCTGCTGATGTTGCAATGTGTGCTATGTTAGAAATATCAAAGAATGCACAACTGAAGGAGATTGGATGGAGGCTTCTTTTACAGGTTAGTTGTGTAGATCACTCCCCCCTACCCCTACCCTCTAAACATAATAACTAAATAAATATTAATAATATAAAGAGGTATTCTTTGGAACAATTCATTTCAATAAACCAATTAACTGTTTTTGCCATTACATATTATGATCGCACTATTATATTTATATCGTCTTTGCCTTCAATCTGAAGTGTAGCTTATTGCTTTCGTTATGTAAATTTTACAGTCCAAGCCATAGACCTTGTAAATAATCTGGTTCATGGATTACTGTGATTAAATCCATGTGCATTCTCTCCCTTCCTATGTGGGGCTTTTTTTTTTCCTGTGAAATTACAATTAAGAATTTACTTGAATGCACTTTCAAGCTTCTGAATTATGTTGTAGGAAGTTGCTTTGTTGCCAATGTCGACTTTCATCTCCTTCTATCTTCATGCAAAAGCCATCATCATTCTAAATTTTTCAAAAATGAGTTGATATGTTGTCTTGTTAGCTAACAGAATATTATGTTGAAATTTCAAGATTAACTTCTCTCTCTGAACAGGTTCATGACGAAGTGATATTGGAAGGGCCGACAGAATCTGCTGAGGTTGCCAAGGATATTGTGGTTGACTGCATGTCGAAACCTTTTGATGGGAAGAATATCCTTAAAGTTGATTTATCTGTTGATGCCAAATGTGCTAAGAACTGGTATTCAGCCAAGTAGATAACAATTTCATTACCTGCAAATGAGTGAAATTTTGGTAATCTTCTCTTCACTCTTTGCAAACTTCATACTTACTGTCTTCTGTGGGAATTTGTAGGGAAGATGGATACGCTGCAGTTCAGCATGTTGCAATTCAATGTGGGAATTTGTAAATTAGTTTTTTGATCTGTATATACAAGAGTCTTGTCACTTTGAGGGATGTGTGCTTGTATCATTAACATTGCTCAAATTCAGTTGTGTTAATGAAATTAAGTTTGGTAAGGTAAAAATGCTATACCCTTGCTGGCCTGCCTTGTAGCAACTTTATGAACTGATACAGTTGTTCTTGGTCTTGATTTGCACCTGGATGAATTACATCAGAGAAGAATGTCTTGCATGGACAATAGATGTGCATTGCAACATAGATACAAGCCAACACCACCATATCATAACTCAGCTAGTATCCAACTAGTTGAAACCTAGTCCTCGAAAACACAGATTCTCCGAGTAGTATTTTTGAATTATTAACAAGCAAAAATTCAATCAATAGTCCAGTAGACAGGTTAAAACGATGGCAATTTTATCTTTATTTGCATCACAAAAAAACTGATAAATATTCTGGTGATAATACTCTTTCAAATTTCAAAATTCAAGCCAATAGGATTTTAACCATAATTATACATTTCAGTGGATTGTTGATTCTCTGGTAGTAGACATTAATGGACTGTCTGGCAAGGTCTATACGCCTTAAGGTACCGGACAACATTAAAAGAAGGAAAAAAAGGAAGAAGCCATAACTTTGTGACAACATTAAAAGAAGGAAAAAAAAAGAAGCTATAACTTTGTGTACTGTGCTGTCGAGATCTATCTAGTATTAGACAACAAAAACGTCCCAAATGGATAAAACACTTGAACATAGAATTGGTAGTTAAGCCAGCTATTTTTCCAAGATTTGCAGATCAATTTCCCAGGTTGATGCCAACTTCAGTAAGAGTTGATCTGGAGTTTGACCTTCCCAGTCTTCAGGTAGTTCAAATGATGAAGATGCTTCGTTTAAATTCAACAAAATTTCTCTTTTCACTTCCATGGGAATGCCCAAGACATCAGGCCCATTTTCCATCAAAATATCCATCAACTAAGAACAGGCAGTAATAACACAAGTCAAAATATAGATCTAGACTTTATAATGCTTGTAAAATTACAACTTATCCCAAATAAATTCTACAGGATGAGAAAAATCCTCTTCAAATTTACTTACAAGAGGAGAATTAAAATGTTGCATTTATGAACTATTCCCTATTTTTATTTATTCAGGATTATTGGAATGTAAGTAAAATGGTAACTGACTTGAACTCCAGACTTGAATTTGCAGATAAAGAGTGTTTGAGGTGGCTTATCTCAAGAGATAAACTCCAAATATGTGGCTTATGTTGGCTTATTATGAATGGAGGTTGGTCCACATTAAAAAAAAAAAAAAGAAAAAAGCCACACATTTGTTGCTTATCTTTAAGATAAGCCAACCCATAACATGCTATAAACCTATAGATGCCAACAAGAATCCTTCCTCAAACAACAGAGAAATTCTAACCAAATGTGACAGGTGTCAATGCCTTTTTCATACATTTTGAAGTATATTTGGAGATTTATTTTAGAAAGTGAAAAATTAGGAGTACGTAGTTGGTCCTGTCGGAGCAGCCAAAGTATCAGGGTACCAACTATTAGAAGATATACCTGTTGAACCCAGTATAAGCACATCTCAAACAAGTTTGGCTCCAGGAATAACTGTGCAACAGCATGCAGAACTTCAATAGCTACGTCAAGTGATAGTTGATAAATTACAGGACCTGATCTGTCCATGAGCTTCGCAAGCAATAGATCATCTCCAGTTGACAGAACTTCAGAAAAAGCTGAATCCATATCACCAACATGAAGTGCATCCATTGCATTGCTCCAAGAAGTCCAGGTGGGGTCACGCTCTTGCAATGTACCATCATTTTCTAATGCTTCAGACACCATTTCTGGTATAGCTACACGAGCATTTCGAGCATCTCCATTATCTTCTCCAGCAAACCGAATTGCTTCCAAAGTTGCTTCATCTTTTGAAGCTTGCCACACACTTCTAGCAGAAGGCCCCTCGCCAAACCTAACAGTTCCAGATCCTTTTTCCCAAGCTCTCCTGCTGCTAACCTGATCAGTCTCATTTTCCAATTTAGTGGACCTAATGTCTACAACACCACTACCAGCCACTCTCCTTTGCCAGCTTTTCCCATATGCATAGATGTACGAAGCATCAGGTGCCTCAGATCTCCAAGATGGGCCCCTACCTCGCATGCCTGAAGCAACACCATCAAATGCTGCATGTCTCCCCCCAAAGGGAATATGCCCATCGTTACTATCTCTTCCTAACTGGGCACTAGAGTAATCTGGGAAGCCATTATACTTTCCTCGATGCCTATTGGAAGAACCCTCAAATCCAGCCATAACACCACCAGCTCTTCGACCTGTTGATATTGATAAATCTCGTGCCATGTCTTCAACAACTCTCTCGAGACCCCGTACTCTGTTTTCAAGGGTCATCATGTTATCATGAGACCCTCCCATAAAATCCTGAAATACAAGAGAGGAGTTAGGCAAAAAAATAACGGACAGAGGAATCATTTCCATAACACAAACAAACTAATCATACTTGCAACATATTCATGAGATGGGATTGTTGCCGCTCTAACTGTAACAATTGCCTCTGAATAGTCAACCAATTTCCTTTATTATTCTTATATCTCTCAGATTGACTAGGATGTTTAGAAAAATCAGCATTAATGCTGGATGACTCCCTTTGATTTGCATCACTCCTATCACCTATGTGCCTTTCCCTAAATATTGAACTGGAAGTTCCTCTCTCCTTGTTTTTGTAATTGATCTTAACGAGATCATCATGTGGCTGGAAATTCCCCATTGTTCCCTTTGAGTCCATATCCTTTGCACCTGTCTCTTCGTCATTTTGTTGATCTGAAGGATTAAGACATCGACGAGGGACAATCACTTCTACAGGTAAATCATCTGAACCCCTCCCTTCAAGTTTCTGGAAGAACTCTGGGTTCAATTCTTTGTCAGTTAATGCTGGTGGCTTCTTCTTCAGTATTCCAACCGCCTTGTCCGAAACGTTGTTACCCTTATCTTCGGAAGTAGAATCGGTAGGTGAAGATCCACTGGATGAATCCTTTCCTGAACGTTCACCTCTTCTCTCCCCAGGACTTGGAATATCTTTCTTATCAAAATGGTCAGCTGATGCAGAAGCCTTGCCATCTGAAGGATTAACAAGCGCATGAGAGGGATATATAACATCTCTAAGCAAAAAAAAAAAAAGTTCAAATGAAGAATATTTGATCCCATTCCTACCATGAGATGAAGCTTTTTGGTCATCTGAATATCCATCTCCTTCTCCTGCAACTTTCTTCCAAAGTTGCAAAGCCTCTGTCATACTATCTCTGACAGGCTTTATCTGGTCAAAAAAGTAAATAGCATTTATTTTTATTGAGTGAGATTTCAGCAATGACCTGAAAACAAACTGGGCTTAACCTAAAATGACTCTTCATATATCCCTAAATTGACATTTAAGTGGAATGGAATATTATTAGCAATGGAAATCAATATTCCAAATGAGAAGTAGCTCCGCCAAAGCAATATTCTAAGCAGAATAACTTTTCCCATTGAATACAAAAAGGTCATTCAACCTGCAACTGTTCTGCAAGTTATGTTGAAGACAAAATTTAAATAAATAATGTAGTTCCCTTTCTATCAACTCGAGCTTTTGGATGAAGTGATTCAACATGATATTAGAGAGATTTCCATTCATCATCGAGAATGTACACAATGGTGGGTAACTGCAGAACATTTTCCCTGACATCATCTGCAGTATGTAAATGTGGAAGACGAGCATACAATAAAGGACTCTCATTTCAAAATTTATAGTAATGTTAGGTAGAGGTCACCATTACTTGTCAAACAAGAACAAATACAAGCAGCCTAGCCATGGGATACAATAAAAACCAAGTTAACAATTCTTTCTTCAAAAAATTCAACTGACATAATGGGAAAAAGAAGCCAAAGAGCACGATAGCTGGTGTCTGATGCAGTAAATAGTTCTATAACTCATAAACTTTTGGCACCATATATAGGAAAATGTAACAGTCAAATAGTTGTCTGGAGGAGTTGATTTTGGGAGCTTACCTTGTCAAACCGGCAGGCCTCAAGCACATTCAATGTGGAAGCAGCTCTGTCTGTGATCAAGTTGCTCGAGTGAAGTGCCAAAGCACTCAATGTATCGGCTGCAGCCTTTCGAGTAGCCCAATCTGAACTGCCAAGGCACTCGTGAATACTTTGCAGTATGGTTTCCAGACTTTGTGGTGCTATTGCACCAACCTGCAAAATAATATAGAAACTCAGATTGATAGTGTGAAAAAGAATGTGAAAATTCTTCTTTCCCCACAACACTGTTATATGACATGTACAGCAGAGAAATCACTTAAATTTCACATATTCTGACCACATTGACTCATTCAAAGACGTCAACACCATTCCGTCTATTTTTTTTGATAAGTAATCTCGAGATTTTATAAATTAAAAACAAAAGATAACACCAATCCGTATATTACAGATAAAGTAAGGGTCGTACACCCAGATATGGACTAATATAAGAAGCATAGTTATAAAAGGAAACCATTGACATATTGCAGATGAGCATATGGCATTAAGAGTAATTATTTCATATTTATTAGAAAGAGAACAAAATTCTAGTGCATTGACCAGAGCTTAAGCATGAGATATGACCAAAAAAATCATTTTTGACAAACTGAAAACTCAAGCAATGAAAAGGGAAGAAATATGCTTGTGGTTTGATATTCTTAACTTAATTTCCAGTCGTTCAGCCATCCACTAGCCTACCCCAATGCGATGACTTTTTACTGAAAAAAATGTAAATACTTCTTCCCTTACAAAGGTCCTCTAAGACTTCCTGTGTCATTTTTCAAAGTAAACCTCAAGGATGATCTCACGTCAAATTTATCTGTCCCTATTAATTATTAACTCAATCTTATGACTTTAGCAAAGTTTTAGAACACAATTGCAACTTTGCATTCTTTCCACAATTTTTAAGCCATGGACGTATCAAAATCAATAGCACAATGAGTCAAGATGCACTTTTCTTCTCCTCCAATTTGGTATCACCAAACAATTTACAAAATGGCAACTAATTCATCAAAAAGAGATATGACCTCTGATACGATTCAACGATGATTCAGACAATATCAGCAACTCGCTCCCAACTCATACACAATGAAACAACTTTGATTAGTTAAGATCATATAAACTAGTTCAAAAGAAGTCGAATTGAACAAACCTGGGATAATCTCGATACAACTGGCAATAATGAAGCCTTTGCCATGAAATTGGGGCTATTCAAGTACTTGCAGACCCTCGAGCAGAGCTTCTGAAACGCAGTCAAAGGTGAGTCGGAGGCGCATTCAATCATCTTTGCAATGCACATTGCCGCCCCACCTTGCGCAGTGTTGTTATTCTCACTCATAACCTCAAACAACGGCTTCACGAACAGCGAAACAACCCCCTCACTGCCATTGCTGCCCTTCAAGTATAGCGTAGCAAGCGAGCCAATAGCCTCGCGGCACGCTTCCCTTACCTGTGAATCCGAGTCCTTGAGCTTCTTCACAATGTGTGCAATTATTTTTGTCAAGTGGGTAGCGCAGAGATCCGAATGTGCGGCGCAGAGGGTTGCGAGGAGACGAAGGCTCTCCTTTTTCACGGCAGGTTTCGAATAATTGCCGGCGTCATAGAGGCAGTTGAGGAGCATCGGAACACCGTCATTGGACAGTGAATTTATAATCTTTTCCAAGTCCTCAACAGCGATCTGGTGGGTATCACGGTCTGAATAGAGAGTTGATGATTTTCTGCTTCAATTCTACCATGGCTAAATGGGATGATAGAGAAGATGAAGAAGATCTTGAAGGGGTTGATTGGTTAGGAGGTTTTGTGGGTTTTAAGGATCTCAGTGAACTCATTTTGAGCAATGTGAGGAGTTAAGAATGAATTTGCAGTGAAAACGTTTGTTTTGTGGGTGGGGAGAGGGAGGAAGTGTGAGAATTAAGGTACGGAGATTACTAGTTATTCAAGGATGAAAGCAAAATGAGAGCTTTGGCAGAAAGGGAAGTGATTGATCTGTGACTGTGAATTTAGATCAGCATTCCTGGTCTTTCAAGATTTTTTTTTTTGAAAAATGGATTAAGATCTTGATTAGGACTATATAATGACATGAAAAATTGAAAGCTTGAAAAAGAAAATCAATATATAATTATATATGTCCTCCTTCATCTATCATTACATTCACACCACCAAACGATGTTAATATTTGTTGAATTAAAACAGATTAGGCATAGTTTAAGAAGAATATGTATGTGGAGTCTAATTTATCAATATTCAACTCACTCTTGTTTAAAACTCTCTACTAAAAAATTGAGAGAGCACAAGTAGAAGGGATTTACCAAGCAATAATTACGTTGTTTGTATTAGTGTAATCGAGTTTCAAATTATATATATAATGAAGTGATTGCGCCAACTATTAAAACTGAATGATGTCAATTATTTCACTTACCTTCAAAAGTAGTAAATTTCATTGTTCAAATGAGTTCATTTAAGTGCGAATGTTGTCATTGATACCTAATCACACGTTACCTAATGTTACTGAAATTTGTAAAAGGACCATGCTAGAGTGTCATAATTTTTTACCTAAGGGTTCATCGAATGGACAAATGGCGGCCGCCTATTGGGGGGCGCCTGCCCATCGGCGCCTCCCCAATAGGGGGCCACCATTTGACCATTCAGAACCCTTAGGTAAAAAATTAGGTACAAGTATCTTATTCCTTTGTAAAAGCCCAAAACTTGATTTTGTTATCTTGCCATGCTTACTTTTTAGAACACCATTAAACCCTCTTAAGAAATATTTATCGTCCATTACCTAAAGAGGGAGAGAGACCACAAAATGGTCATAAAATGTGTAACATACTCGACATCTTTGAATTAAAACGGAAAGAACTTCTAAAAACATTTAAGCGAAGTGGGCCAAGAAAGAACCAAAAGGATTTGACGGGAGTTCCAGCTATCCCAGAAAATATAAGAGAGTAAGTCAGATCTTGCCCGACCTCCATTGTGAGCTGGATACACAGGTAAACAATTTAGTAATCTTGGAGTAGATTTATTGAAAGTGACACTACAACTAATATGAAGACTGCAATTACTTAGTGGGCTTCGTATAATCTAAACCCTCTCTCCCTCACCCTTTTCACATCATTTTCTCTTTGAAGATTCAGACTTGAATTGGTTGGTAATTTTCTACTGTCTTTACTTCTATTGATGGGATTTTTTATTTTTTGGGTCAATCGTTGGTGTGTTATTACTTTTTATATTTTATCAATCTTTATGATGTCTTGTTATTGGATTTTGATCTATGTTCTATTCAACTTTCATATTCTTTGCTTATTGTTAGATTCTTGTCAATTTGATGCCCAAGATTCCGTCTACCTTCTTTGTTGCTGCGTTAAATAAGTAGTAGTGCTGATTACACCTGTAAATAATCTTGAATTAAACTATTTGCTGAGAGTCTGCTCTATATGAAAAGCTGTGCTAGTCCCGGCCGTTTGCCTAGATGGTGGTGTGGTGACCGAACATGCTCCATTGCCTAAGTTAGGACGGAGTTTTTAAGATAAAAGTGCTTAATTTTTAGTGCGAGTACGCGATCTTGAGTGTGTAAGATTTGTTCTTTTATGTTTGTTTTTTCTCACTTCACTCGTGATTTCAAAACACTACAATCACGTGTTGCTTAAATAGGCAGCCATGGACAATTCTAGAGACAAGGAAAGATTACAGATAATTAAACCAACATTTAAGAAAGATGAAGCCCTTTAGATTCTCATGTCAAGACTTCTCCTTCCAATGTGTAGACTTCTTGTTCCAAGCAGTGTTGTGGTCTCTAGTGTCTTTGAATGCTTCTGAAGATTGCATATTACTTTGACTTTTAACAAGATTGTGCTTCCTTTCTTAAAAGTATTCTCTGTTTTATATTATTGTTGTTAGGTAAATTGCCTCAAAAGTCAAAGTTGGAGGACTTCTACTGCAAATAATATTAGGTTTTTTATGGAT
>CAIGRF010334335.1:19141-30259 GCA_903798235.1 Fraxinus ornus
GTGCTCGGGCTCGTTTTTTGACGAGCCCGAGCGGCCCGTGGGCGTCTACAGTACGAGCCGAGCGGGCGAGCCGACGAGCCGCTCGGCTCGATTGCCACCTCTACCTTTAATGTGTTGTCATGTATTTCAGTGCACGTGATAATAAAATGATGGTATTTGAAAATAATGGATATTCTAAAATGGCGCTCGTCTAACTAAAAGTCGAAAACGTCCTCGCGCGCATACCAATATTTTTGCCCAACCCACCTGATAAAAAAATGAGTGAAAATTGGAGCACATCCAAATAAATTAGAGACCAAAAAAAAAAAAAAAAAATTACACAAAAATAACTTATACTTAAGAGTAGCCAAACATGCTTCAAATAAAGTCACCCGGCGAAGGTGAAAGCTAATTCTCCTGTCACTCCTACTTTATCACCTTAAACTTTCCCAAACTTTTCCTCCTAGGGTTTTACCCCTTTCCAAATCACACAGATCCATATGCATTATCATAGAAGTTCATTTATGAAAGCTGAACTTGATTTTTTGAGAATTATTGATCTTGTGAAGTTTCAAATTCCATTCAGTTCGCGGATTAGCTCATTCTGCGCCTAAAGTAAAAGGAGCAGGTTGATCTCTAGTTCTCTTCCCGCACTATTCTCCCACTAAAAAGAGTAATTGAGAATCTGGAGTACCTTTCTGAACGTCTGTCAATGGGAAAATGAGTTTCTTCTACTCAGGTATTATAGCAATCCATCCTTTTATCTGTTATAGATATCTTTTGTTAAATGTTTATTCATTGATTTTGTTAGCCGAGCTTTTAGTATTAGCGTTGTCCTACGATTGGATCTTGAGGAGTTTAGCTGTATGACATTTGTGATAGTAAATTTGAAGTAAAAATTTTTGGAATAATGAGTAAAGAAGAGAAAATACAGTTCTCTCTCCCTTTTTTTATTAGGATTTAATGAATAGATATCTATAGTTTTTAAAATTCTTTTTTATGAGCTGCTTATAACTAAAAATGAAGGATGACATGGAGATTTTTCAAAAAAAATATTAAGAAAAAAGTGAGGAACGTAGGATGAAGCGAAATAGTATTTACGATACCATGATTTCTGAAATTATTTGAGGAAGAAGGAATTGAATAACAATCAAAGTAATTGAAACTCCGAGAAGTTCAAGAATTTTATTTTATATAATTTATTTTTTTAATTGTTGACAATGAGATAAGACTTGCAAATGAGACATTTTCCTGTCACTGAAAAAGAAGATTCAATTGGAGTTCACACAACAAGATGCATTTATTGGGTTTTCTGGGAGTTCCAGTACAATTTCTCACAATTTAAACTTGTGCTGCTGACTATCTGCAAGGTTTTATGGCCTATCTATTGTATGTTAAATTTAATGATTGGATCTGTACTATTGATATTTGATATACCAATTTGACCTGCTTCCTGGGATATTTGTCAATTAACCCATTAGTCGTACTCCGAGTCTCTATGTTGCTATATTGTTAGTAGGGTTTTATGGATTGTGTAAAGAACAGTACTCGAGTTAAGGGTAAGTGACCTATTTTGAAATTTGTTGCTTTGGTTCGTAGTGTTCTAGGTAGGAAAAGTTATTTTATTTTATTTATTAATTTATTTTTTTCAATATTATGAATGAAGAAGGAAGGATAAGCACAAGGAAGCAAAATAGTGTTAATATCATGATTTCTGCCAGTTTTTCAGGAAGTAAAAACTTCCCATCACAAAATTGAAAATCCAAAAGTGTTCCAAGATTTTTTTGATATAATTTTTACTCTTGACAAAGAAATATGATGCAAAAATGACCTTTTTCTACTGAATAATTCAATGGGAAATTTCAATATGAAGCATTTATGGGGATTACGATTTTAGAACAGTTTGTACAATGTATTATGTGGGTTTGCAAATCAGATACATTACAATTTGCTTAAGTATAAACTGGTGATTCAGATTATCTGCATACATTTATGGCTTTTCCTGTTCCCGTCTAAATTTATAGTAATGTTTTGCCTGTTATGTAGGTATTCGATATGCTATGACAGGCATCCATGGATAGTTTGTAATTACCCAGGTGTAATTACCCAGGTGTTCTATTCCGAGTCTCCATGGTGCCAGATGGTTAGTAGGGGTTATGGATTGTGTAAAGACTGGCACCCGAGTTAAGGGTAAGTTACCTATTTCAAATTTCACTATGTTGGCCTTGTAGTGTTCTGGGTATTTTTGGCAGACTAAGAATAATTATGTAATATTGTGTGCTTGCGTCCTGCTAAGTTATTTTATTTTATTTCTGTCTTTATTAAGAAACTGCTTGAAGTATGTCTCTTTGAATTTTAGTTTGAGCAAGGTTAGGGACCATGAAAATTAGTTGGTATTACTACCTTTTTTTTTTGGTGTCATCTAACTCATTAAAGTGTGTCTGTTACAGGAGCTCATGCCATTTTATTCCTTCTTTTCCATCTCTTTCTCTTGCTAGTCTTGGGGGATCTCTTGGACATTTATTTGCTTGGATGGAGTGGTTCCTTGATCTCAAGCCCTTGTTTGAACGCCAATTTTTTAATCTCATTTTCCCTTAACTCATTTTCAACCTCCAATTCTCTCAATAAAAATAATTTGTGCGTAAACCCAAAACTTTTTACAAAATCTATTATCAAAAAATTGAGCTCAACGAGGGGTTAAATTCAATATGCATTCAACATAGTTGTATCTGTGCCCATATGCTAGGGATATATGCTGGTAATTCACCTGAATATGCAATGAATGCATTTCATTAGTGATGCTTTTCCTACTGTCCTTTTAAGTAAAAGTTGCTTATAATGATTATGTTCTATTACATATAACTTAATCACCTTAATTTCAGTAAAATCAATGCCTCACTATGTTCTGAGGTTTTATGTGGTAAAATCGAATATGCAGTGATCTCTATCAAAACAATTAAGTATGTCCCGATTCTAAAGGAATATTTTATGGTATTGCAGGTTCTTTCTCCCATCAATCACTAATTTTTGCCATCTGGTTGTCTAGCTTTCAGAATGTGCTGGCTCTGCAGACACTCCCAGAGCCTAGTCATATTTCTTCCACATCTGTGCTCGCTAGCCCACCCAAAAGTGGAATATTCGAACCCATAGAAATATCACCAGCTGTAATTCCACACCTTCCTTCTCCTGAGGATTCTTTCCCACCAATGTATCCGACTTTTCCAACTACATATGATCCAATCCTGACTGGAAGGTGCCTTGTAAATTTCTCTGCCATTTCGAGTATCATGGACAAAACAGCATCTGACTGTAATCAACCTTTGGCAGCAGTAGTAGGAAATGTTATATGCTGCCCACAATTTAGTAGCTTGCTCCACATATTCCAGGGATTTTACAGCACCAGTTCCGATAATTTAGTTTTACAAAATGCAGTTGCTGATGATTGTTTTAAAGATATTGTCAGTATACTTGCCAGTAGAGGAGCAAACAGCTCAATACCAACCATTTGTTCTGTAAAATCTTCAAATCTTACTGGTGGTTCTTGTCCTGTGAAGGACATAACCACTTTCGAGAAATCAGTGAACACGAGCAAATTACTGGAGGCTTGCAGTAAAGTTGATCCTCTCAAAGAATGCTGCAGACCAATTTGTCAGCCTGCAATTATGGAGGCTGCACTTGAGATCTCAGGAACTCGGTCATTTTTGAATGACAATAAGAATATAATTGGACAATCGAATCATGTTGACATGCTTAATGATTGTAAAGGTGTGGTTTATTCATGGATCTCAAAGAAACTCCCTCATGATGCTGCTAACACAGCATTTCGAATATTGTCTGCCTGCAAGGTTAACAAAGGTGTGTGCTTTAATATTTCCACCCACATGCTATAGGCTTGTTATAGATCTTGAATTCAAAACATTTTGATTCTACAGCCATGTCCTTGCCTTAATTTTTGGCCTCATGGGACAGAGCTGCTGGGGGAACATTCATAGATCTGCTCTATTCTTGATTTGCAAGGACCTCAATGTGATCAAAACAAATGATCTAATAAAAAGTTCACTCCGTGTTCTACATTGTTTTTAGGAAAAAATCCTATGGCTTGTATCTGATGCCATTAAGTGTTGTTGGATGATTGGATAGTGTTTAAACCACTTTTAGAAAGTAAAGTTGAGATTTAGGAGTTTTAAATTGGATTGTATTTATTTGCTTTGAACTCAAAGAAGAATGTGAATTTCCTAAACAAGTTTCTTGTTATGTTGGTTTTAAGGTGATCTTCAATGAAACTGATATTCTTCCTTGAGTTTCTTATTTAGAAACCTCTTTTGAATGATTATGGTATTACTTTATGCTTTAAATTTAATTGATGAGGCCCTGCTTATTTTGTTAGTAGTATCAACCATTCATATAGAATATTCTGTTTCTATTTTTGCATGCTATTAACAAATCAATGCTGAAGTTCATGCTTCATTATATAAATTGAATAAAATAATCAACTCCACGTGGTTCCTCGAATTTTCATAAGAAGTGAAGCATATGCAATGACCTAAACAAGTAATTATCTAGTTTATCAAAGTTACCTATTGCAAAAACGATAGTTTAAGTGCCATTAGGATGCTTTGATGGGCTCTGCACGAAGACTAGCTGATTAGATGTTCTACAACATTTAGGTATAAACTTTGTTAAGTATGTGGCATCTGCTCGCGGTTTTGAATCCCGCAGCCTTCCCTATAGGCTTTATCACCTATCCTTAAAAGAAGAATTGTAGTGGATATTGAAATCTGAGTGTCACTCTGTGTGCTCTATCAGAGCTACTTAGTTTTGTAATGTATAGATGTATTATTTTGTCTTCTAATTGATCATCTTGTGGGCTGCAGTTTGTCCTTTGGATTTAAGGCAACCATCTGAAGTAATTGAAACATGCCAAAATGTCTCTGCTTCCACTCCTTCATGCTGTAGTTCATTAAATACTTACATAGCGAGGGTACGAAGGCAAATGCTAATTACAAATAGGCAAGCGATAATATGTGCTACTGTATTTGGGTCCATGCTACAAAAGGCTGGGGTGATGACTAATGTTTATAAGCTTTGTGATGTGGACTTGAAAGATTTTAGTCTCCAAGGTGAGTATTTGAATTATGATTTCATTCTGGAATCTTTTGTTTGAAGTTATAAGTTTCTCTGATCTCATATTCTCTTTTCTCCTTCTGTTTCATGATGGAGCAGCATATGGACAAGAAGGTACTCTCCTCCTCCACTTTGTCCTCTTTGATTTAATCTTCCTTTTTTGGTGTTTTATATATAAGTTTACGTTATTGTGGAATGCAGTTTGTTGTTTATTTGCAGTGCATAATTCCTTCTATTCACTTGCAAATCATTCATTTATTTTTCAACTTTTCTCTTGCTTTAACTTGAAGAAGTCTGCATGTGCTTATTGTTTTACATAGTTTTAGCTGCTTGGGACATTCTTCTTCGGTAATCGAATTGCTACAGTTTGAGTAACACTTCAATTACCCTGATACCGTGTTCTTATTGTTCTTGTTTGATGAGACCTTAAGATGTCTATGAAAAAATCTGATTGCCTAATTGCTGATTTAGTCACAGCTCAGTAGTCAATGAACTTCCATTTGTTTAATTGTCTCAGTTTGTCAGTAAAAAATTGCAGTCACATGACTCTTGTTTAGTCAGAGCTCATAGTTTTAAAAATAGGTCTAGTTTCTGTGCCCGTATTCAACTGTTCCAGGTATGCTTTACTAGCATTTCTTATCGTGTTGTCCGGCCTTATGTCCAAGCATCTGGCTTAGACATTTCTGCATTTATTTCAGGATTCTGCTTATTAAGTAAAATGTGAGCTTTGGTTAGAAATTTCATGCAAAATGCTGCCATTTGTTATATTTTGTCAATTTCAAGTGAATCTTTTTAGGTTTGGACAGTGTAGCGTATGCCTTCAAACTCCGATCACTTCTGAGATAATGTGAATTTATTGATTGCATCTTAGCTCTTCTGCCCTTCACTGGCCTATATTCTCTCCTGTTAATGGGGTTTGACTACATCAAAAAACTTGGGCCTTATTCTCACTGAATTTGTGGTCAGTTGCATGAATCTCTTTTTCCACATCTCTGTTCGAAACTAGATTCCTAGAACCTAAACATGCCAGTCCCTTACATAACATGTTCCAAACACCTAATTTGTCATTCCCTTAAAATTTATCCTTAATTGTGTTATCCTCATTCCCTTAATATAAAAGGAAATTGAATACTGAGCAAATATTTTTGTTAGTAATTACCAATTACACCTTCAGATTTCGTCTCTACTGGTTCCAAAGTTAAAAGATGAATTCATGATAACCAAAAATAGGACTGTATTTGGCATTTCTAGTTGTTGGTTTGGTCCTGGTCTGAACCACGTGCATTATAGAGCCTGTTTGATCCCCATCCTTTTTTTTTTTTTTTTGTTCAAAATGCATTTTGGAATAGTATTTTGATGGAGAATGTGTGGTTAATAAATAAGGAAAATTTTTGGGTTTGCGTGTAATATTATTTTATTAAAGAATGTGTGGTTGAAAATAAGAAAGAGAAAAGTATATTTTGAAAATAAGAACCAAACAAGGGCTATAGTCAGTCAGATGATTAAGTTCTAATATAAACCTTTTTTATCTAGCTATAAAAATTAATCTGGTGTCTTTAAATATAGCCCCTGATTGAGTCCCCCATTCAACTACACATTCTTCCAGTAAAATAATTTTACATGTAAATGCAAAATTTTCTTCACTTTTTAACAACACATTCTCCAAAAAATTCATTTTTACAAAATCCATTATCAAAAAACGGGGCTCAAGCAGGGGTATAATATATTACGATACAACGCAAGTAAATAATCTTTTATAACTTGATGACAAAAAAACTGAATTTAGTCCATTGTAATTGACTTTGTAAAGTTAGTTCAGATTGATTCCATCTTGGGCTACATTTGACAGGTTTTAGCTTCCAATTTGACTAACTGTAGAGCTTATAGTTTGTCAAACTAGATACGGCTTATCGAGACACGCTTGTGCTTACTTAGTGGTTCTGACATTTGCCAAACACTCCTAGGTCTAGACTTATCTGCAACTGCCATGTTGAGATTTTGTACTTGAAAGTAAGATGCTATTTCTCGAGTAGATTAAGAGGTGGTACTTCTAGTAGATTTTTGGAAATTCATTTGCACTAAAGACTGATAAATCTTTACACCTAAATATAGGGTGTTTACTACGAAGCCTGCCTGCAGATATGGTATTTGATAATTCAGCAGGCTTGAGCTTTACATGTGATCTAAGTGACAATATTGCAGCTCCATGGCCCTCATCATTGTCTTTCACATCGTTATCTCTTTGTGCCCCTGGTAATTGATTGAGAATACCATTTATTACTGTTCATGCATTTTCAAATAATTCAATAATTTGTTCAAATGACCATACACTGATGATTACTTGTACTTGCAGAGATGTCCTTGCCCGCATTACCAACATCAGAAACTTCAGGTAACCTTTCTACTTATTTTGGTTTTCGTACATGTGCCAGCGTTTGTTGATACCTTTATCATATCCATTATTTTTATTTCATCACAAACAGGTATTAAATTTTAAAACAAGATGAAATCAATGCAGCTGAATGCAGTTTTTTTTGTAGGACACTCCTAAATCATTGACCACGTGTCCTTATTACCAGTTAGTGAAGTTAATCTTGGTGTTTCAGTTGGACTATCCGTCTATGGACATTAGTTTTATTCATTTAACCTACTTTCTCCCTAATGCTTCCCATTAGATATTGGTGTATTCGGGTTGGTCGCTAGTTAATCATAACAAAAGCTTTAAGTTAGATCGTGCTCCTAAGTTGTGGTCCCCCCGGCCCTCCGGGGCAAGTTATTTGGTCTCCTTCCATCCTTTGACCCCTTTCATTCAATTAAGTTTTGAAGACGACTGAAGGTTAACTTACTTTTTAAATATATAACTAAAGAACAATGATATTCATAGTTAGCGACTACAGTAATCATTCTATGTTGTAGTTTGTCATTTGAGGCAACAAAATTACAATAGGAAATTAATACCTCAAATAAGAAGCTGTCACATAGGACGACTACTGCATTCGCTAATACTATGAGAAACATTATTCGTAACTAAAACACATTCATTCGTTGAAATGATTATATGTTGGATAACCTGATGATCATATTGTTGTATAATGCAGGTTGTCATAGGAGTTTGGTGGATTTCTTTGTACCCGTTCTTTTTGTTTTTGTTTTCGGTTCGTTGCTGTTGTAGAGAGATTCAGCTGAGCGCTGAGACTTGTTTGATTTAGAGGGCTTTAGATAGATCGTGTGAGCTTATTACGTGTATATTTTGAGCATCTTTCTTCGTGTATAGTAGGTTTTTTTTTTAATTTTTTTTGGGGTCTTTATTCGGTTTTATTTTGTGATTAATTTCAAGTTTTCTAATAATAATGTTTTTGGCTTTTAGAAGGAGAACAAAAGAAACGCTATCAACGTTGGTACGTTGAAGGCATAATACTTTTCTTTGAACCGAAAATTAGATTTCATGCTATCATTTTCCAAATTGAAATTTAATTCTATTTGACGCTATAGAATTAAGAACTCGAATTGCTCATTTTAATTCATCGGAAAAAGAATGAGCGAGTTTATCTTTTTTCGTTTAATCAATGGATAGAAGGAAAAGACAACTAAATGTTTCTTGTTATTCATTTATGGATATCCAAATTTTGATGTTCACCATGGAAATACTCCTTTCATTTCAATTTTAAATATAAGATTTTTCAATATAAAAGTAACAAAAAATGTGACATGTTAAATAAGATTATGATGTGAAAGTAATGTGATTTTTTAATAAAAAGTAACGAAGGATGTGATATTAACATGAATATTGTTTTTCCCTATTTTTTAATGAGTTATCATATTAACACATTATAATAATATTTAAAGTCTTCCATTTTTATTCATGGTAATATTTATGTTCTTATCTTATTTTATCGAATTTTTATATATAACTTTCTATTAATTAACACATCTCATTTTTGATAAAAGTTTCCATTAATATTTTGTTCTCGTGTGTCTTGAAATGAGGGAAAAAAATGAGGGAAAAAAATTCTCACTTTAGAGTGTGTTTGATGAATTTTTTTTTTTTTTTTTGTACTCAGGTATCTCAGCTTAGCCAGACTAATTTATAAGAAACCTGATTTTTGAAAAGTTAAACTTAAGATGGGATTTATGAAAATGGAAATCTAAAACTAGGGGTGGGTGTAATTTCCTCTTTTAAATATAAGATTTTTCAATATAAAAGTAACAAAAGATGTGACATGTTAAATAAGATTATGATGTGAAAATAATGTGATCTTTTAATAAAAAGTAACGAAGGATGCGATATTAACATGAATATTGATTTTCCCTATTTTTTAATGAGTTATCATATTAAAACATTATAATAATATTTAAAGTCTTCCATTTTCATTCATTGTAATATTTATGTTCTTATCTTATTTTATTGAATTTTATATATAGCTTTCTATTAATTAACACATCTCATCTCATCTTTGATAAAAGTTTCCATTAATATTTTGTTCTCGTGTGTCTTGAAATGAGGGAAAAAAATTCCCACTTTAGAGTGTGTTTGATGAATATTATTGAGTCTATGTTTGGAAGCCATTCTTTTCCCATTTTTAGAAAATTTTGTATCGTTATTTTCCACACACATGGTCCTACTACACACAAAGCCAGTCAAACATGGTAGGTTAACGGTAATATTTCTTCTACTTTTGGGAAGAAAATGGCTCCCAAACATAGGCTGAGAAATGAATATATTTTAAATAGTGATATGATAGAAAATATGTGGTTAAAAAGTAAGAAAAAATTATTGATGTGATGAAAAATATTATTTTATTAAAAATTGTGGTTGAAAATGAATTTTGAAAGAATGATTACCAGAGCTTAATGTTCTTTATTTTTAAAAAAAGTGCAATAGTCAAATAAATCATTTTATGCTCTCCAAATCGAGCTTATTGATGAAAATTGTTATCAAATACGAGGTGTTCTAATTAATGAATGATTAAAGACAATAATACATCAAAAAAGTTAGGAACACCGAACACAGGTGCTACAAATAAGAAAATATTAAGGATTTTAAGTGCAATTAAAATGTATTATGTAATATCAATTGGGGTGTGAATATAATTAACTTTTTCTAATTTTTTAATTCATTTTTTCTCGTTTTCTAAAATGGGTATAGATGTTATTTGTGATTAAAATTAATATTACTTTTGGCTTAAATTTTAATTTGATTTTTTTGAAGGCACGGGCTTAGTAATGAAATTTTCCACTTTCCATGGATAAAAGTTTTTCACCCAAACCCATCAAGCACGTATATATAGGCCGAGAAAGTTTGTTCCATTTGTACAGCACAAACATCTCTTCGGCGCTTCCGTTGCTACGTGCATTTGCAGCGTTTCACTTCAGATTAGATTACCCTTCGCTTCATATTGACCTTCGATTCGACACCGGTTGGTCCTGAATGGTGATTATATATTCATGTTTTTCGTTTCTTCAACACCTAAATTAGTGGTGGGCCTGCAGGTTATCGAGCATTTGTGTGTTTTAATGGCTACCTCAACTCTCAAGTGAAGCGCACAAACAAGGGTCTATCCAAGCCCCTCGTTCGATTTCGCGAAATGGGAATTCTGTAACTGAACTGAATTATGGTGGTGTGCCAACTTTGAAGTACCAGAAGCAAATCTCCGCTGATTGGGCTCCTGAAGAGCAAGCTATCTTGCAGGAAGGCCTTGCCAAGTGAGTGTAATTTAGAATATTTTGAACATTTTGAATGTGAAGAATTTTGTTGGAAATTTTGGGCTTTGAAGGTGTGGCGTTGGTGTTGTTATTTGGGCTTAATTTTTGATTTTTGAGAATTTGATTGGGGGAAATTACAAAAAATCAGAATTTGAAGTTTAGAATTCAAAAATCAAGACCAAACTTCTTTTTCAAAACTCAAGTGATATATAAAAAGCCTAACCTTAATTTTCACTCACTCTCCCTCCTCTCTCTCCCTCCCCCTCCTTTCCCCGGCAGCAGCCACTTCTCCCTCCTCTCTCTCTCTCCCCC
>CAIGRF010334348.1:22248-41160 GCA_903798235.1 Fraxinus ornus
CGTCGACGCAACCACCGTCCTCCTCTTTCTCCATCTCCACCACTACTACTAGCAGACCTAAGCCTAAGCACAAATCCAAGCCATTGATTTTATTTGAGCAGAAGATCAGACATCACCTGTGAGAAAATCCATTACAGAACTTTCATCACCTGGAGTTTTAGCCAAAGTATGGCTTTTGATTTGAGGCTAAGGTTTTGGGGGTATATTGCGTATTATTTACGGTAAAAGGGTTTTAGTTAATTTTAGGGGTAGTTTTCTAATTAGTCATTTTTAAAGGGTATAGAGCCTAATTACCCCAAATTATAATGTAGTACAGTTTGTAATTAAAATTTGTAGAGGTAATATAATTACCCAATCACTAAACCCAAAATGAATTTAAAACAAAAAAACTAAAATACAAAACGGGCTTGCTATTTCGAACTGGGGTGTCAAAATTGAACATTTCTCACTATTTCCTCTGTTTCTCTTCTTTCCCTCTAAAACACCATATTTCAGCAAAACGAAAGCGAAGCCAGAAGCCGAAGTCAAGGAGGAATGCGAGAGTCGTCGGACGATGAGGGCACGTCACCGTCGGCGGTGGAGTTCCCGCCGAACGACCGTCGGTGTCAGAGGAACGACGGCAAGAAATGGCGGTGCCGCGACTGGAGGATCCACGACCAACCCTATTGCCAGAAACACTACCTCCAGCTGTTCAAAAAGAGCACAGTTTTGAAGCAAAATTCTTCTGTTTCTGCGTCTAACCCTACTAGGGTTATCAAAGAGCGTTCTGGGAATCCCAAAGGCGATGCCTTTCCTGTACATAAATCGGGTAAGTCGGGGTTATCTGGAAGCACTAAGAATAGGCGGGGTAGGGTACGAGCAGTGGGTGACGAGGAATCGTCCAAGGAGGATGGGCATCCGCTGAAAAAGCAGAGAACCCAGAAAACGGAGAGGGATATCTTTGAGGATAACAGTGATAATTATGACAAGAATGTGAAACATGACGAGGAGGGGAAGGAGAATGATGCGGCTTTTGAGGAAGATGTTAGTTTGGCGAAATTTTGGAAAACGAAGGGGGTAAGGACCAAAACGAGGGCGATGGACTCGAGTATTATGCTGAAAGAAGGGGCTAGTGGAAGTGAAGATGATGCGAAGGATGGGAAGAACGAGAATTTAGTAGGGAGATGCAACAAAGAGTTGAAGAAGAGATCAGAGTTTTCTGGGAAGAAAGAGGGGTCTCGGAAGGGGAAAGATAAGGGAGAAAGTAAGGATGGTGATGAGTTGGGTCAGGATGTTGACTACGCTTTTCGAGGAATGGGTAAAAGTAGTTGTAAAAGCGAGTCTTCCCTGAAGAGCAAGGATAAGAAGTTGCAGGTGATGAAAATGGAAGTGAAGGGAAGCGAAGAGGATAATTTGGGGGTTAGACAAGTGAAGAAATCTAAGAAGAGTGTTGAGCTGGAGTTGGGTCTTCGGGAGAAGAATAAGGGTCTGAAAGGAAAGCCAGAGTCGCTGGTGATGAAAGCAGCTAAGAACAAAGAAAGTTATTATAATGATAACTTGGACGATCAGTTGAGGGTTAAACAAGTGCAGAAACCCAATAGAAATGCGGAGACCGAGTCAATAACTCAAGAAAAGAAGAGCAAGGGTCAGAAAACCCAAGCAAAGAAGATGGTAGGGATAAGCAAAGCTGAAAAAATTGATTCATCTGGTAGCACAGAGGATGAGACCTATAGTTTAAGAAGAAGAAAATCCCAAACAACAATAGAAGGACCAAAACTTGATTCTAGGAGGAAGTATCATAGTGATGTAAGCTTGCGCTCTTGGCTTATTGCATCTATTTTCTGATTCAAAATTGAATTGCATACTTACTGTTTTGGTAAACAGGACCCAGACGATCCATTCATGATGTGTCATCAATGTATGAAGAGTGATAGGAAGGTTGTGCGGTGCCGGCAGTGCCGCCCTAGACGCTACTGTCTCCCTTGTATCCAGAAATGGTATATGTTATTTATCGACACCAATATCTAAAAAAAACCACAGCTTTCTTTAATGAAATGCCACTACCTGTTGCTTGATGCATTTTAGGAAGCAATTTGCTAAGTAAACTTTGTGCGACCTTCAAAATGAAATAGACGCACGGTCCATCCCATTACATGTACCAACTTATTTGGGTGTTAGTATCCTTAGGCATATATGCAATTTTGCATGCAAATGGATTTCTATTCAAATGTCATTAACAAATATCATTTGGTTTTTCTCAACATTTGGTTTAATAAATCACAATGTGGAATGAGGAGGGATGAGCAATTTGAATATTGGGATTTGCAACTTTTTTTTTTTGGTTTCTTTTTTTTTTTTTTTCCTTTCTTTGTAAAGTTACTAATGCCCTGGATTCGTTTATGCCGGTTGTGGATTGATGGGTTTCAACACGCCCTGCTGTGCATGAACACGTGCCTTGTATCTGACCAGAACATGATTTTTGTCTAGAAATTTAACTAGGTTTGTTATTGTTTTCTTTCTTTGGAAATATGATCATGCAATGATGCTTTGTAAAGGGTAATTAGTCAATAAAGATGTTCGCACATCTCATGATGTTGTGGCAACATGCATAAATTGCCCTAACTGCCAAACTAGATGTGAATTAAGCATCTAGTCCTGATTTGCCCGAATATTTCCTTATTTTTCTTCTCCGTGTCCTCAATATAGGTATCCTGAACTATCAGAGGAAGATATAGCGAAGGCATGTCCATGTTGTCGTCAAACTTGCAACTGCAAAGATTGTTTACGTAAACATGATATACCCGAGGTTGCATTTGCATTCTTTCTTCCTGTCACATTCTGATTTTATTTTGCTTTTTGAGCTTAATGAATTTTTAATTGTTAATTTACAGAGTGTGTATTATTTCGGGGGTCTAGGAGATGGGAATGAAAAGACTTGGCTCTTAAAGTATCTCCTCCGTGCACTCTTCTCATTTTTGGACGAATTTAATCATGATCAGATGGTAGAAAAAGACATGGAAGCTAAGATTCGAGGTAATCCAATATTATTTTGTACGTGTCAAACGAACTTCTTCCGAAATTTATACCATTACAAATATATCTTGGTTGTAAACTGTTCTACTTTTTATTTGGATTCTTCCAGTGTGAACAAAAAATAAAATAGTGTTCAAACGTAAACTTAAAATGTTCAATGATTGGTTTTTATGCGAGTCCAGCCATGTTGTTGTTGGACGAAGAAAGCCCCAATTAGGAAAAAGCTGGAAGGGCACATTCGAAGCTTGAATTTAATGTGCCTGCTGGCCAAAAGTATTTTGGGAATTATTTTGGTTATTTTTAAGCTTGTATTCTTGGTTTTTGCAAAGTCACATAACGATATCCTATCTTACAGAAAAAAAGGTCATTTAATTTCGTTGACATTAAATATACGCGAATTGTTGTATCACCAAAGTTGGAATCCATGTCCTGTAGTGACTTGAGTCAGTTTGCTTATAGTTCTAGTCCAGGAAATGATGTTTGTTCATGATTGGCCTGTACTCCATTCAGGGAGAAGACCGGAAAGGGCAAAAAGGAAAACTAAAAAATAAGCCAAGCGCTGTAAGAAACACTATATAATTATTCTGTATAGCTTCTTCTTTTTCTTACTTGTGAAAATAAATAAGGACTGACGTGTCTCTATGCTTTATAAAAAATTATATAAATATCTATTTTGTACAGGAAATCTTTATGGATTTAAGGCTTTGGTGGTTTAGAACAGTACAAGTGGAGGTGTTATTTTTTGTTTGATGGGAAATAAACGGGAT
Source organism: Fraxinus ornus (assembly GCA_903798235.1). Classification (NCBI taxonomy): domain Eukaryota; kingdom Viridiplantae; phylum Streptophyta; class Magnoliopsida; order Lamiales; family Oleaceae; genus Fraxinus; species Fraxinus ornus. Next base: position 26,028 of record CAIGRF010334348.1, read on the forward strand.
AAGTTGGTCTGGCACCATTTCTGTTGAGTTGCACTGCTATGTGTGATGAAAATTTATGTCCTTGTGATAACTATGCATGCAGGATCATCGTCAACAGATATAAAAATAGAGAAAATTGATTGTTCTCGTGACGAGCGAATGTACTGGTATGGCTTCCTCATTTGTGTGATTTAATATATCTGCCTTTTTAAGCTTAATGTTATTATTGATCCAATGATGTGGCTTCCTTTCTTGCAGTGACAATTGCAGTACCTCTATTGCCGATTTTCACAGAAGCTGTCCAAATTGTTCATACGATCTCTGCCTGACTTGTTGTAGGGAGATTCGAGAAGGCTGTTTGAAAGGATGTGATAAAGGGGTTGTAATTCAGTATATTAATAGAGGGGAAAACTATTTTCATGGAAAAAAAACTCGTACAACTTCGAAAAAGGAAACTTCTTCTATATCATGCATAGCATCACATTCTAGGAGCGAACAGATGCCAGTACCTGAGTGGAAGGCAAATGCATCCGGTGAGATTCCTTGCCCTCCGAAAGAGGAGGGTGGTTGTGGACATGGTACTCTGGAGCTCAAGTGCATTTTGGGTGAAAGCTGGGTTTCACAGTTACAGAAGAAGGTTGAAAATTTAGTTGTAACATGTGGACTTGCTGATGTATCTCAAGTTCCCAAGCAATGTCCTTGTGTCAAAATCAATGAGGGCATTGCTGTCAACAATGAGAAACTGCGGAAAGCTGCTTCTAGAAGAAATTCTGGTGACAATTATTTGTTCTGTCCTTCGGCTAGTGACATCCAGCTGGGGGAACTGGAGCACTTCCAGAAACACTGGATCATGGGAGAGCCAATTATTGTTAGTGATGTTCTCAAACTTACAACTGGTCTGAGTTGGGATCCAATGGTAATGTGGCGTGCATTCCGTGAAATTTCAATTAAAAGAGGTTCCTCTGACTTGATGGTGACCGCTGTAGATTGCCTAGACTCCTGTGAGGTAAGTACTTCTTAAACGCCACTTTCTTTTGTCCCTCTGGATTTGTACTTCTGTAAGATGGGGCTGATATATTGGTCTTATCTCGTGTTTTATTGCACCTTTTTAAACCAAATTATCTGTCTTGTCTTACTGGATATTTTCTTCCCCATGCGAAGTGGGATTGAGATTATTCTCCTTGTACTGTTTCATTATCTTTTAATGAAGAAATATCATTTACGATCATTCCTGAAGTTCTCTCCTTTGGTGTACAACTTGTTCCTACACTTGTGCAAACAACTAATATTTCTGCCAACCCTTCTCCTTTGTTCCATTTGATCGGCTTTGTCCCAAGCACCGAGCTAAACATAGTGTCTCCTAGATTCCCATGAGCTCGACGAATGTTAGCACTTATTAGCGTCTTGTATATAATTAGCCGTAGCTTAATTCTTGCTGTTTCTTCCATTTTAATCTCCCGGCTAGTTGTATGGATATTTTTATTTTTCAGGGTAGGTCTCTTTTAGATCGGATGGAAGGATTTCTTTCTTTTGTACAAGTCTCTATACAACTTCCTTTTTCAGTTGAGGAATATCATTTACAATCATTCCCAAACTCTCTCCTTATCAAAATGAATGATCCCTTGCTTTATTCTGACTTCTTATGTTTCTAATTACAGTGTAATACAAGAACGCTGACGTTGATTATCCCTCGTAAATAGATATTGCTTCATTACAAGGATATTAATCAAAAGGAAACTTTATTGTTAAATAAATTACTGAATAGCCTATGACTAGCTTCTAATATTATTTCTTTGCGAGATGCTTTGCTCCAGCTTCAATTTTCCAACTACGAACAGATTTAGTGTGATTAGCTATCAATCTTACTAGAAATCTTAACAGTTGTTGCCTGATCTGTCTTAAATTTAGATATGAGTTAAGATTTATATACTTTCTGTCAAAAACATTCATTCATTTTGTCAGTCTCGTTCATACAATACTAAAAATAATCCACTCTCTTAAAGGGTGATTGCTAAGTCTAACCCATGATTGAAAAAATATTATGAAGAAGAATAGAACCCTCTTAGAAGGATAATTGTTGTAAGTCCAATTCAGGATTGAAAATATGTAATGAAAGAAGAAACAGAACCCTCTTAAAAGAGTCGTTGCTGTAAGTCATACCCATGATTGAAAATATATTTCCACCATGTTTATTCACCTGTATGTCTATGGACTCTTGATATGGTGCCTGAACTCTCAACTACAATCTCAACACATATGCTTTTCATATGTTCATAATTGTGTTGGGGTGTAGATGCATAGTACTTAATTTTCTTGTAGTATGAGATACTCTCATTCCTTAATAAGCCACTGAGTTGTGTCCATAAGAGATGATAATTTCTCTTGGCATTTTTTCCATCAACTTTCTCACGTAACTTCTCTAGAGCTTCGAGTTCATTAAAAGTAACGAAAGATTATGATTCATAATCTTGGCAGCAAGCTGCATGAATTTCTCCATATGAACCATTCATTTCCCGATTTGGCTGGATCTTCAACAAATATTGGTCGCTTGATCCAATAAACATCTTGGTCCATGGTTTATGATGCCAATTTTGCATAGCACTAATTACTTTTCTGCAAGGAAATAAGTATTCTAGTTCTAGTTTGATTGACTGATTGAGTATAGCACTAAGGACCTCCATGCCACCACGTACATCACACACCATTTGGGAATTAGATGAAATCAATATCCTTAGATGCGTATAAAACCGTCTTTTGCAAGCCAAATGCTTGATTCAATGAGGGAATAACCTATCACACAAGAATTTGGAAGTCTTAGAGAACAAATGAATTGCCAAGGGCCTTTTATTCATCTTTGCTCTTATGCTCTTTATTGTGATTTGTTTTTGTTTTTTGTTAAGCCCATTCTTGGTACCCTATTAGGTGAACTCACCCTTATTCTTACACTTCATCACTGCTATTTCAAATTTTAATTCAATCCACTTCTCAACAAACTAAGACCAAAAGTTTAAATATGATGACTTCATTTTTCTTCATTGTGTTGTATCGGATTTGATAGCACAATCATATGGAATCATAAAAAGTTGGGGACGGAAATTCTAAAATGCTAAAATAAGCTAACTCTTTATCCACGTTGGAACATGGTATTTGAGCAATATGAGCTATTACATTTTTCTTCTTCAAGCCTTTGATTGCCTATTATCTCTATTAATTGTTTTTTTTTTCTATTTTTTTGTCATTATGTTAGAATTTTGTGATGCTAGAATTCCTGAAACCTAAATTATGATTGCAAATTATCCTCTCATTTTAACAATTTAACCCTTAAGAGTGCTACAGAAAAACTTAATAAAGTTTTTAGAATGAAGGCCAAACTTTTTTTGAAATGTTGAGGAAAATAGGCTATTTAGTCGGCACCATTGGAGAATCATAGGAATTTGATTTCCTTTGGAACATGGGAAGCTCAAATTCAATGGTTATGAGTTAGGCTACTTAATTCTATAGCCTTATATTGGAAAACCCTTTTTCCTCCCTTCTGCCAAAGAAATTCAAGATAATATCTCAGGCTTTTTAAAAAGAGGAAACACATCTCGAGTATTTGTTCACTTCAACACTAAAAATTGTATGGCGAGAATTAGATCTTAGTAGCATGTAGAGACGGAATTACCAGTTGATGCAGTAAGGTTAGTCAAGTTGCCTTCAACGTGTTCGGTTTTTGAATTTTTGGTTGGACTTCATCAAGATTTATACAGTGTAAAAATGTTATATTATTGCTAAGCTTAGGTTCTTTACATGAAGCATATTGTCTCGTACATGACGAGGAAAGATGCCGCACTTTTATGTTGGGAATAACTCGAACCAAATTTCTGCTCTAAGAGCAAGTGAAGATAGCTTCAACGGACATGTTCGATTACTTGGCAATGGATTTGGTGAAAAAACAATCAATGGTGATTATTTCAACGAACTAAAACATTAGGGAGAACTTTTGTAAGCTATATGTGAGGCTTGCTTAGAGTGAAAAAGGATGCAAACAACCACAATAAAAGGCATATAAAGGAGTTTTGGATGGAGGAACATAATAAATAGAGTAAAATAAACTTTTGAGAAGCTACCTTTCACTCGGGAACACGTGGACCACCTGCAGAAACTGTTTGGTGCTTTGGAACTTGCTTCTTTTTGTACTTTTACTTATCCATGTAATACCCCCGTACAACCCCATCTAAACCATACATACATCCTCTAATTCTTGGATCATTGATTAGGGGACTTTTAAATCATATGGCAAGTAAGGCATATAGTTTCCAAACTTAAATTCGGTGGTTTGCAAAAGAAAAAGTTAAGGTAACTTTCGTTATTGCTATTAATCTGAATGGTTCTTCAAACTTGTTATCTTTTCTCTATGTACATAAAATTTGCTGTGGTCTTTTCTATATGTCCAAAGTGACAATCTTACTATTTAGTTAATTTCTATCATTTTTTTTTTCGTACATTTTTCAAAAACTAGTAGGAAGAGGTTGACAATGTAGAAAGAGAGAGGGGAAGGGGGTGCGGTTGTATTATCTTATTTCAAATAGTAATAAGATGCTAAGAAAGATTTTAAACTAATACGAGTATCGTGTTGGACACGTTGACATGCGATTTTTTGAAAAAGGTCCGACAAAATACGTTGTCGACACGTTAATTAAAATAATACTTTCTTAACCCTTGTTTGAGCCCCATTTTAACAAAATAATGAATTTTGTAATAGTGATTTTTTTTTTTTAGATTGCAAGTTTTGGATTTACTTATAAATTGTTTTATTGGAAGAATGTGGTTGAAAATGAGTTTGATGAAAAATGTATTTTTGGGATAATGGGGCTCAAACAGGGGCTTAATTTTTAAAATATCTAAATTTAATAGTCTAAAGTAATAAGTTTTTTTTTAATACTTATTGCATCATATATAAATAGTTAAATAACAAATAGATTTAGTTGGATTTTTAATTGCGGTAAAATGATAAATCTAAATGGTATAAAATTTGCTTCCTTTTTTGATTTAGAATACCTCTTTCTTGTTTTTGAATTAAGGGCAAGAGTGATTCATTTGTTACAAAATAAAGTTAATTTCACTTTTTCATAGAAGTCATCTCAAATGACCTAAACATGCCTCTTCATTTCTCCTTCAACAAATTAGGGTTGCTATTCTTCTTCCTCAACCGCTAACTAATCACGCTTACTGTTTTCAGTTCTTCCTCAACTGTTGACGGAAATTCCTGCCTAAACAGTTCCTCCTCAACCATCGACTGAAATCGAAGCCTGAAGAGTTCTTCCACTAAACTTCAGTTTATAGCTTTGTTTTCTTCCATTCTTCTTCGCAAGGGATGTGTTGCAAGGACCTCTGCCACGCGTCGGAGATGTAGCGATGTCCGATACATATTGGATACCGATACACCACCGTCGACAGTGTGTCGGTGCTTTCCAGTTGAGATGAAAGTCTTTGCTGTTTAGAAACATGAAAATATGGTGAGAGAAATTTGGCTGCTTCATTTTTGACTTGGTCATCCTATTTTTGGTTTTCTCCCTTATATCTTTATAAGGCTTGTCTTTCTAAATTTCAATTTCAAGTATATGAACTATCAAGAAGTCATCTTTTACTCTTTACAATAAGAAATAACATGTTTGAAATTCCTTTTTCCTTAAATGTATACTGATGTTTGAAAGCCATCAAGAGGTACTTTCTACTTTATTATAAATGGTATGTCGATGATTGAACTAGAATCTCTTGGATTTTACTTGATGAAAGAAAAATTTCATGTGACTGCAATTTTCCTAAGCTTTCAACAATTCATCTCCAATTCTTAGGTTTTAAATAAAATGTGGAAGTATTGAAATAAAATAATAGATTTAACCGTATAACTTTCATACGAACATTAAATAAATCTATGAAGTAGCAATTAGTAAGATAATAACTCCTCAAATTAGTATTCACATAGTAAAATTGTAATTTTCTACTAGAAATATAAACAATCTAGTAGTCACTTGTATCATTAATAATGAAAAGAACTTATTAGTATCATCAATGAGCATGTCTGAAACATTAACCCACGACTTATAAGCCATGGGTGTACGAAATTTTGTGGGTCGAAATATATCACATGAAGTAAGGTTTATCTTCCTTTTTCCTTAATATTAATTTGCATGGGACCCACTCCCTACATATTTTTAACCAACATCTGTGTAGGACCCTGTTATTTAGAAGCTATTGACTTATTTGCCAAACATGCCCAACATATTTAATTATCCTACCATCATCATTATCAATTTCTTCTCATTCTTCATTAGTTTGTCATCATCCTTGACTTGCAATGGTGCTTTTTCCTTTTTCACCTCCTTCCATTTTAAGGCGGAAAAAAAGAGAACAAGAAACCCACGAATTGTTCTAAGCTAAAAATATACCAAAACGTTAAGGATAGTACCAATGTTTTAAAATGCATAAATCATAATCGGGTACTAAGGTGATTTTCCTTCGTGAGGTGCGGTGTTAGCATCAAGGAATTTTGAAGCGTAAGACCGTAAACCAGTAATTGTCAAATATTGTTGTAATGCAAAATTAGCGCGTTATAAATCATATACTATCCTCAAAATTCATAATAAAACAATTTAAGACAAACAAAAGAAATATTTAAAGAATAGAATAGTAACTATTGACCTCGAAAAATGGTTCGTGACCAACAAATTAAGTCTTCGCATATATTCCTTCTTGCACACGGTAGCACGCCGTTAGTCATTCGTGGCCTTTTTCGGCAGGGTGGATGCGGCCGCGAGCACTTTGACGGTCAAGTTAGTATTTCAGTCAACCGGAAGTGGTGCCCGACGGTGAAGTGGCCACTGGGACGTGGTTGAGAATGTGTGTAAACATAGTGTGAGGTTTTTTAGAGTTAAAATGAATAGAATGCAAAAGATTAGAATCGGAACTTCCACTCCATTACAGTGGGGATATTTATACTAGAGAAGGGAAGAGAACCTAGGATGGTGGGACACGTGACTTCAGATTCTGGACGGGCCATCCTCTTATAGATATCAATATCTCAAACGCGGGCGTTAAATAATGTCTGATATAGTAGCTGAGTTGACCGTTCATGACCTGCCACACGTCCTATCAATCAATTAAGGACTTTGGAAAGATCTCTTTACAGAAGATTTTGGTTGAAGTGTGGCGAGGCGGGTTTGTGAGGTTTTTAGGGAGCGGAGTGCGGGCTTTTGCATCTACTGTGAATTGTTAATGAGTTCGGTTTTGCTGTCAGGCGAGAGCAAGTGTTTTCAGCTCGGAATGATGGGATCAGTTGGTCCGCTGCAAATTCGGTTCGTCTGCCACATGGCGACATGAGATCAGTTCTTCTACACGTGGCAGATGAGGTGGATGAACGAGTAGGTAGACCTCCGTAGGCCCGTAATAGTAACTACTTTAATTGGTTGGATAATATAGCCTATGTTTGAGCCCCATCATTTAAAAGCTCATTTTCAACTCTACATTCTCTCAATAAAATATTCATTAAATTCAAAACTTTTTCCTACTTTTTAAGCACACATTCTTCATAAATTCATTATTATAAAACTCATTTTCAACAAAAAAAAAAAATAGGGTTCAAACGTACGCGTACTATTCCCGACCTTTGAGAAATACAACTTTTTAATGTTCTAGTAATAGCTAATTCGCAAAGGTGGGATAATCGTAAAATACATTTTTTGAAGTTTTGGTAATTTGGTTATAGCTAATGTGGTAATGGGCTATTCCAAAGTTGGTCCATCTAAATTTGTAACTTTTTTATGGGCCTACCCCTAAAGAAAGTATATGCCTCACAATCCTTGAGGTTTGTGCCCCTCACTTAACTCTCAAATGAAGCACGCGCCTCCAAAATTGCCAAATAGTCAATGCCCTGTGGCCCTTTTTACTTAAATTTCTTCGATGCGGCTTAAATCGCGATTTTTAAACAATGGCTAGAAAGAAAAGAGAAGGAAAAGGCAAGACAAACAAGTGTATATTTTAGCGTGTTGATGCTTAGTTCTAAGGTATAAGCCTTGACAATAACACTCAAAGCATAAGCTTCGAGGAGTTAAATGAAAGCTTTTCATGAGGCATGCCTTAAGGCATAAGTCTCAAACAACTTTTTGAAGTGATGGTAGAGTGAAATTCCCATATTTGTATTTGAAATATGGAAATAAATTTCATATATATATCAACCTTACCATTTTTAAGAAAGGTGTTTCCATACCTATTAGTAAGATGCTTTCTATCTCCTATCGTGTTATGGTTCCAAACATTTGATCATTTGGTAAAATTCGTTTTTTATCTCTAGTTTCCACCCCAGACAAGTGGTAAAGGCAATTTGGAATATTAATGCAAAAGTATATGTCATTGTTTAAATTAACGATTTGAGGCACGAGGCTTTCATGAAATGCCTTGAATCCCGCCCCCTTAAGTACCATTTGTGAGGCTTATGCCTCAATTTATTGAGGCTTACGCCTTAAGATGACTAAGTTGTTTGTCCTGGACATTCTATTACCGACCTTAGCCTTTTGAGCTATTTTGTTTTCTTTTATAGATTTATTTTATGTTTGTTTGCAAGCTAAACTTTTAATTTTGTTAATTAGTTTTATTATGATTTTAAGATGTATGATTTATTAAGAGTATATTTTTGTTCTTTTATTTATATTCATTTGAATTATTCATTAGCCTATCTCGCAGCTTGCGCTTCAAAGCGCCTTGAAACTTATGACTTGCCAGCAAAACATCTTGTTACCTGGAAACTTTTTATACATTGACTTGTATGGTTGGTTGATGATAATCTTCATCAGACATCCAAAGATTTGAAGTGCAACAAACACGAGACAAAGAAAGTAATGTAATGCATGAAGTATGTTGGTCTTAGATATCATTTTCTCTCATGGACTCTAGATGTTATCTGTGTGCATTAATCATTAAAGACTATAACTCTGATGACTCCTAAAAGTGAATAAAAAGCTTAGGCCAGGTTTGTATTATATGAATTTATTATTTATAATTGTTCGTTTGATTGATAAATTATTTTTTAGTGTTTTGAGAATGGGACTAAATATTTGATTTTGTGCTTTCAAACTCTTTATTAGGCTTCCGAGAAGCTCTTTATTCCTTGTGACGAGATCAATGGTGTTTGTTCTAGGCTTTTGAAGTCTATAGTTTTTTCTTCAGCCAATTATTGTGTGGTTTGTTTTAGAGGATTGCCCTAGTGTTGAACCACTTGATTTAAAAGCTTATACCGTTAGAAAAGGCGACGTATGTCTTTTAAATAGTCTTCAACATAAAGGCATTTTGCTCATATATGGTTTAGTCCCTTTGTCATATTATTTAATAGGCTCATTATATTTGCAATGATGCAATTGTGGGTCGGTTAGTAAATCAACCATGAGACGTGATTTTGCATCAGTGGTAACTCTAAAAGCTACAATTCGAGTTCTAGTTAGATCGAGTCTCAATTTATCTTTTGTTGTGATTATATGCTTCATTCCATTTATTGTTCCATATTCTATTGTGTTTCTTTATGCAAGTAGTAACTTATTACAGACATGATGTTTACTTTATTTTATTGTCAATTTGTAGGTTGATATTAACATCCACCAATTTTTTACGGGATATGCTGAAGGTCGGAAAGACAGACATTCCTGGCCAGAAATGCTGAAATTGAAAGATTGGCCTCCGTCCACTTTATTTGAGAAGCGATTGCCACGGCATGATGCCGAATTTATCAGTGCATTGCCTTATAAAGAATATACACACCCCCATTCTGGAATTTTAAATTTGGCAGCAAAAATGAAATTGGAGAAGAAAATGCTGAAGCCAGATCTGGGGCCCAAAACATATATAGCATATGGATTTACTGAAGAGCTTGGACGTGGGGATTCTGTGACGAAGCTTCATTGTGATATGTCAGATGCGGTATGCTTATTAGTGCATATTTAGGCTATGTTTGATAGCCTCTCTTTTCCATGGAAAATGGAAAACATTTTCCATTTCCATGCAAAAGAGTTGTTTGATGGGTAAAATTTGGCCAAGAAAAAGTTTTCCCTCCCCTCCTCCCACGTGCCATTTTCCTTGAAATTGTGGAAAAGGCTTTTCCCACCATATCTAGGTTCTGCCATTATTATTATTTTTTTTTTAATTTTTTGCAATGTTAACAAATTTAATAACCAATTGTAAAAAAAAAATTTCACTTTAATGGACAATGTCCATGTAAAACGAAGTCAAACGAACACTAAATTTTGATGAAAAAATAGTTTTCGAGCAATTTTTTTTTTTACTTTTTGGCAATGTTAACAAATTTCATAATCAATTGTAAAAAAAATATTCATTTTTAATGGACAATTTCCATGTAAAATAAAGCCAAACGAGAACAAAAAGATCCAAACTTTTAAAAAAATTTCGAGTGGAAAATTATACTAATCAAACACATTTAATTACAATTCCCAATAAAACAATTTCTAGAAAAATCTTTTCTTTCCACCCATTTTCCACCCTTGCAATCAAACGGACGCTTAGTTGAATTATGTGCATTCTATTGTGTCTGGAATTAATTTCTTGAGCACTAGACAGATGCATACAGTTGCCAAAATTACTCTATTGTTTTGAATATATATTATATAAGTGATGACACCATGAAAGAGTTCTCAGAAGCTGAAGCCATAATCCTCACAAGTAGTCATCATTAGAAGTTGTAAGCGGTGGCACTTATAAGTAACCCTTGATAGTGAAATATTGAGTGCTTATTAACCCTGACATTAGAATTAGCAATTATTGCATAGCTATATGCTATGCATCCGCTTCAGTAGATTAGGTTCCAAGCAGAGGTATTTAATTTAGAGAAAAACGACTCAACGCATTATATGAAGTTGAAAGGTGATGGTTTTTTCAAATTCGTCATGTTCAGTGGAAGGAAATTTTTTTTACATCTTTTCTCCCTCAATTTCTTACTTTTCCTACTGTTTGTTTATCCTTCTCTCCTGTTTGAGCCCCATTTTTGGGCCAAAATGCATTTTGGAATAGTTTTTTGTTGGAGAATGTGGTTAAAAAATATGGAAAAGTCTTTGGTTTGTGTGTAAAATTATTTTATGGGAGAATGTGTGGTTGAAAATGAGTTTTGAAAAATGAATTTTGGAAAAATGGGGGCCAAACATAGGCTTCTATTTCTTGTATAATTTCTTGGAGTTGTGTGAAATGGTGCAGAAGAAATTGTGCTTAAACTTTCCACTGGTTTATGCAACTTCTGTGTGTATTGCTCTATAAATGTTCAATTGCTCTCCTTTTCTTATTTAATGCTACTAAATAATCATTTTGGCATGAAGGAATGATTTAAAATTATCAATTCTCTTTTATCTTTGTGAACAGTAAATTCGCAGCTAACAACATCCTGTTACATCTTAAAATGATAAACTCAAATACTTTTATGAAATCACTAAGCCTCAGTTTGGAAAATTTCTGAAGCAATTTATAAAGAGGAATAATAGTGGGTCCCATGAAATGTGTGAATGCTAAGGGCCTGTTTGAGCTTGGATTAAAATCTGATTTTAATCTAAGTTAAAGTCAAACAATTAATATTAACCACATCTTTCATGGGTCCTACATCTTTTCAACCACACATTTCAAAAACTTATATCACAATTCACTAAAAATCTAATTTTAATTCTTACCAAACACCCTCTAAATGAATAGTAGTTATGAATGTGTAGTTAAAATTACTTTAATGTTTGACTTTGACCGAATGCATAAATCTTTTATAAATTGGTTGCAAAATGGAGGCTAAATAGTCTAAAACAAAACAGAAACTAAATCAAGAGATGATAAAAAGGAAAAACTTTGTATTGGGTCTTTCAACGAGAAATCAAGTGGAGGAAAGTATCCTAGAAAAGCAACAGTGTTCAAAGAGAAACCCCATCCAGAATATGCTTATCAAAGTTACATTCCAAAACTAGAGATTGGCATGCTAGATTCTTATATTTTAAACCAAACTGTGTGTTGTATTTGTCCCCCATAAAAGAAATTTAATTTGACTGCACACAACAATTTTGATTTCAAAATTTTGTGTATTTTGTCCACTGATAAAGGAAAGTAGAACTCAATTGAAAAAGGGTTCCCCATTAAGAAACATCTATGCTGAAAATATTTCTTTTTCCTTTCCTATTGGGTTAGAATCCCAAATACCTCATGTGCCAGGTGAAAGGGGAAATAAGGATATGTATATATTGCATATTTGGGTATGATGATAAGCCATAACCTCATGTAAGCATTCAGATGGTAACATGAAACTTGATAACATAATTGCCAGTGATCTAAGGAATGTTATGCTTCAACGAACTTATACTTGCACATTTGACAATGAGTAAACTGATTGTTGCTGTTGTTCAACATCTGTCTTTAATTACTACTGATGAAGCTGTGTTCTTGGTTTGCCAATTAATTAGTGCTCTTCTGGTTGTGATTTAGCTAATGTTTGTTCAAGGACATGCTCTTTATAAGTTATGAATCACACTGTACAAGTTTGACTTGAAATATACATTTGTTTACTGATCATATTTCTCTCTCTCTCTCTCTGAGTTATGGATAAGAAACCTGACATGAGCTATCTCAAGATATGGTACTTGCGTTCTGAAGATTATTGTTAATTTGCTTTCCATACCCAATTCCAACAGTGATAAATATGAGTGCAATTGAAATTCCTGGGGAGTTGTACATTCTTTCGTTTCCTGTTCATTTGGTTCGAGAAATCTATCCGTATTTCTTTTTCTCTTGATACTTTTCCGATCGAGATGTATATTTGAAAGAGGTTGACCTCCTTGCTTCTCTCATGTATGTGTCGAGCCCCTTTTCTCGGTCTATGGAGACAAAATGTAGGACTGATGTCAACAGTTCGTCATGAAAGAAAGGACTCACTAAGCCGGGATCACTAACTAATACTAATCTAATATAACGTCATTAGTCCGATCCTTTGTAGAAACTACCCGTAATAATGAACTAGCAAATTTTTTTTTCCTGAGTTACGGATAAAAAACCTGACATGAGCCATCTCAAGATATGGCATTTGTGTCATGAAAATTATTGTTAATTTGCTTTCCATCAGAATTGCTCTAGTTAAGATTCTAGTCTTTGGGATTACTGGCCTGGGTACATTCCCCCCATCTAACTCAGTAGAACTTGGAGCTGTCTTTGAACCAATGGCATGTGTACTTCGCCACTTGAGGTGCCCCAGGCCTCAATTTGTCAGCTTTATGTTAAAATTGCGAGTGTCCATATGAGATATGCCTCATTGTGATGATATATGAGATTATGTGATTATCTGTTTTGCTTCTGATTGATACTGAACTTGTATAGGTAAAAACTGTCTTCTTAATTCTTGAAGTTTTTAATTTATTCAGGTGAATATATTAATGCACACTGCTGATCCGACTCCTACAGCAGATCAACTTACCAAAATTGAGAAATTGAAGAAAAATCATGCTGCCCAAGACTATAAAGAACTCTTTGGTATTGTTAGTACTGATCATAAAGAGGTTGGGGCAACTGTGTCATCATCTGATGAAGGTTGTCTTGTTGCAGATAAGGATGGAATTGAGCATTCTCACCCTATTCGTAACCAGATTAGAAATGTTGATACCGTGCTAAATAACGTTGACAACATAGTGGAAGATACTGACCAATTGCCTATAAAGAATGAGGATAATAACCTTCCTCAAAACATCACTAAGGAATCAAATGCAGCTTCTGGATTGCTATTGGAAAATCAAAATGACATTGATTTAACAATGGGAACTCGAAATAGCATACATGGTAATAGATATGGTACAGGGAGTACATCAAGTGATGAACTGTGTATCAAGTCAAAAGGTTTGTCAACACAAAGTGCAACTACTTCGAAAGATCAACAAATAAAAAATTTTGAGGAAATTGACAGTGGGGTAGGAGAAATTGATTTTCCTTCTGACCTGCATTTCTCAAAGGAGGAGAGTCAGTTTTCTGCTGGCAAAAGTACCTGTTTTAAGTTCTCATCAGCTGTGCCAGACATGGGTGAGGGAGGTGCAGTTTGGGACATTTTCCGGAGGCAAGATGTCTCAAAGCTTGAGCAATATTTAAAAAAACACCATAAAGAATTCAGGCATATATATTGTTGTCCGGTAGAGCAGGTATGACAAATCTTCTATTGAGTATGACAAAGTTATAATGATGCTAGACTGACTTGTCGGAGAAAACTTATTGTTGCCTCTCTTCATATTTGAAAGAAAGTATGAGCTTCTTGATGTTTCTGGCAATGAAGGTTTTTTGGAATAGTTCTGGTTGAAGTTAGTTTTATTCCTAATTTTATCTGTTTTCTTCTTCATTGCTCCTTTTACTTGATAGCTTTGGTATAACTTTTCCCCTCACTTACAGTATTCTCTTTCTTATCTTTTCTTTCGAGTCTTTTGTTGAACGGACACGGACACGGTGGTTTAAATTCTTAAAATTTTAAATTTGTATATTACATCTTTATTTATTCACTTTTTAATGTAGGACATGGCACATGCTACCTTTGAGCTTCAGAAATTTAAAGATTACACGAAAAAATTGGACATGCCAGGTGGTTTAGCGAGTGATCGTCTGTTCCATTAGTGTTGGAGTCCGACACAATATGACACGTGTCGACATGGATGTGCTTTCCGGGACTCCTTGTAGAAGTGTCCATGCATCATAGATTGAGTCTTTGCTGTTGCTATTTGTACATGGAGCTTGGATATTCATCAATATCTATGATTAATTAATTGTATGGTTCACATCCTTGTGCTCATGAAGAGCCACAGGGGGAGGAATGTGCAACATGCTATCATAGGGAGGAAGCATGTATTTCGCTATTCCCTTTGTAACAATGCTGAACCTTTTTCAGAATATCCCGAGTAATGTCTACATTCCTAAGATGAACTCTTTCTCCAGCCGTTCTTTTTCTGAACTGTCCGCATCAGAAATGATTCACATTCCCTTTCTTACCTATTCAGAGTCACATGACTTTATGCCATCGATGGATTGAAAGGAAGAGCATATAAAACTTGCATTTTTTATTCTATCTAAATGCTCATGTCAAGTCAAAATAAGATTTAACTGTGGGGGGGGGGGGGGGGGGGGG
>CAIGRF010334435.1:2482-21945 GCA_903798235.1 Fraxinus ornus
AAAACCCGCAAATAAATCTTAGAATTTGTTAATATCTCAGAATTTTCTTCAATAGGGATGCATATGGGTTCACAGTGAGACCTCAGCACTTGCAAAGATACCGTGAATATGCTAATTGGTGGAATTGGATGACAAAAGTCATGAGTCAAAAGCAGATGTTACTGAGAAATGGAAAGGACAGAGATTGAGAAGGTTTATTAATGAATTTCTACTTTGAATTTGTGTTTTCACTTCACTACCGAGAGTTCTTTTGTTTATTTTAGTGCAATGCCACGGAATGCCCAACTTTATTTCTATATATGCAGGATTTGGCTTGAACATTTCCAGGCCATCCTGCTCTAGATGAGGACGGAAGAAATGCTTTGAAGCGTTTACTTACAGCTTATGCTAGGCATAATCCCTCTGTTGGCTACTGTGAGGTATTTCTAGATTAATAGGTTATTGCATTTAAGAAAATAAAGGAAATTCTTTTAATATTGAGGCTATTCTCATATATTGGCATTAATTAAATCCCTCCCAAAATTAACATAATTGTTACCTCTTGATGCCCCATGGTTTGATCATTGAGTGAAAGATGATCTTTAAACATTTTAGCCAGATATTTTTCAAATTCTTATAATGTAAAAATTATGCACACAATTATCTTTGCTCTATCCATTGCTGCTTTTACCAAATAAATTATTTCTCCACAACGTATGTATAATGTGAAGTTCTATTAGTAGATATATACATTTCTGATTGAAAATCACTGGATCAACTCCATCGACATGGATCTCTATTATTCNAAATTATGCACACAATTATCTTTGCTCTATCCATTGCTGCTTTTAACAAATAAATTTTTTCTGCACATCGTATGTATTATGTGAAGTTCTTTTAGTAGATATATACATTTCAGATTGAAAATCACTGGATCAACTCCATCGACATGGATCTCTATTATTCCTGCCATACCATACGGTGCAAATGTAACTATCTCATCGGTCACCCATACCAAGAGGAGAATTAAAATTAGTGCTATGAGAAAGGTGGTAAATTAGTTTGTTTGTTGATAGGAATGGGGGAAAAATCTATACTTGGACAAAATTGTGACTTTGTTGTGAAATCCAAATATCAATTTAAACCAAACCTCTGAAACACTATGTTTGGAGAATCTCCTTTTATTCACAAATTTTGTGCTCCATAGAATAATTATCCAAATTCCTTTATAAGTGTCTACCTATTAGGTGTTAATAAATTTTCAGCTTACTTCCATTCTGAAATCTGGGAAAAAAAAAATATTGGTGCATCCTAATTTGGATGCTTTAACTAATGAAGTGTTGATTATCATTGCTATGGATTATTATTTAGATTTTTTTTTTTGAGAATAAGTGTTGTGTTGTCCTGTATATTATCAACTTGTAGATGGTGTATATGTTTCTATCAATGACTTTATTTCTTCGTACTATAAAGCCAAGAAGCTGCTCTAATAATCTGTAAGAATTTTTCCTTTTTTAGTTTTTTCTTTCCTTGTTAGAAGCAGGATGCTTGATGTGTTTTCTCTTAATTTAGTTGTGATATTTGTTGATTGTGTCATACTATTACCTGCCAAGTTTATTACGAATAAGACTTAGATGCTTGTGTACAGCTCCTCTGACATTCACCAATCACCACTATAAAATATGTCCAAGATGCAGTTGTCAGTCGAATTTCCTTTCCTTATTAACTTCCTTTAAGAAGATCAAAAAGGGATATTCAACTTAAATTTGGTTTCCTGCAGGATGACAGAGAAAAGGTTATACAGGCATGGTACATGGATGACTGTAATGAAGATCAGAGGCTCCCACATCACCGTGATCCAAAGGAATTTGTGTCCTTGGATAAACTTGGCGGTATATACCCTTTGACTTTGTCATTATTTATGACATATAAGATTTTTATCTTAGCCATCTTGTAAATTTTTCAGAGCTTGGAGTGCTCAGCTGGAGATTGGGTGCTGACAATTATGAAACAGATGAAGAGTTGAAGAAAATTCGTGAAGCTCGTAGATATTCTTACATGGTATGCCTTGACGATAAAATGAAGTAATAATTGAAGTTATAGATAGCTGTTTTTAAATAATTTATGTCAAATATAATTTTTTGTTTTTCAGTGAAATCAAGTATAATGAGATTAACATATATTTTTAGGACTTTTGTGAGGTTTGCCCAGAAAAACTGCCTAATTATGAGGAGAAGATCAAGAACTTTTTTGAAGAACATCTTCACACAGATGAGGAAATCCGCTATTGTGTTGCAGGGAGCGGTAAGATTAAGCCTCCATTTGAATATTATTTATAAATTGGTTTATAAATTAGTCAAATCCAGACATTAGTTTCAACAACACATTCACAGGGGAGAGGAACAACCTCTTAATGGTTTTCTTTTTGCGATACACATTTCTTTTGCTTTTATTTCCTTGTCCAAAACCTGTTGCTTATGTCAACAGTTTGATTGTAGTATCTCTTTATGCAAGACAATTATGCAATTCAAAGCTTCAAATGTGCCATTGCTGCTCAAGATAGTGGTGCCTTTTCGTGGGAGGTTGCTCCAGTAAGATAACTAGAGCTTAGCTTCTGAATGTAGCTTTCCCTGAAACATGTTATGAACCGCCATCTGGTATCATGCAGGTTGAAGTATTTGGAGGAAGAGGAAGACTATCTACAGTAGTTGATAAAGGTGAAAGTCTAGGAAAGGTCAAATTCTTACCTACTACTTAGACTTATAGAATAATGTATTTGTTTCTGTGCAAATCTCACCCAAATCTGTGTTGTAATTCATTGTATTCCTTACTCCTTAGGAAGAATTGCACTTCGAGAAAAAGTTTATATCATGTCTATTTATATCATTGGACGCTTCATTTCCATCATCATGAATTTTATGGGAATCAAAGGATATTTTGGATTTCCTTTCCCTGCTGATTTGAAATCTAACTTGCGAAACTGTTGTGCCCTTAAACAAGAACTAAATTAATGTTTTGGGTGTTACTGTTATGCGTCCAAATTTTAAGAATTTATCTAAAATTTACACAATTATTTTTAACATTATCTAACTAACGTGCAACGCACGTTCAAGCCCACTAGTTCTAATAAAAACTTAAAAAGGTGGTTATATATACTCGAACCACATTTTTTTTTGTTTTTAACAAATACATCATATTTTAATTATATTAATTGTCATTAATCTTTATTAATTATCACACTTATATTGTTAACTTTTTTCTTCATCAAATTTATATTTTTAACATTTCATCGATCAAAAAATCTTGTATTTAATCATGATTTTCGTCCAAATCAGGATTGAGCTAGTTATTACAAATAAATTCGACGAGTTTTAAACACAAGGGAAAATAATTGGACTTGATTAACTGATCACACTAATATATATGTAATGCACAGTGCAGGAGAATGCAGCCTGTAATGTATAGTTGAAGATAAAATTTTAATAAAATACATATAATTCTCTTTAATTACCTAATCTTTTAGATGAATTTGTTAACATGGTATGACATCCGAGCAGACTATATATTGAGTTCAAGTCTCACCATTACTAACTTATCAAACATATTGTTTAAGATGTATATCGTTGCCGAAAAATCTGATCTTTCTCAACTTTAGATCCTAAGAGTATTAATTATTGTCCCTCCCAACGCTCATGTCCTTTATCTAACACAAGATTGTCTGCGATGAGATTGATTGGGGAATTCGAAGGGCTTTCATAGAGGGAACAAGAAAGGGACTTTGAGGGCTTAGATTTGAAATTCAAAGATTCTATAGTATTTCTACTTGCAGTAAAAGGTTGTCTATATCCATGAGACAAAATACCATGTTTGAAGATCTTTCCAAATACCAACCTTTGCTAGCTATCTTCAGAAGAAGAAAAAGAAAAGCCCACTAGACTTTTCGAGACATTGAGGCTGTTGAATTTTTCCATGTAGTTTAAACTTGACACGGCGAGCAGTATTAGTCTAGTAATGAACTGGTGTTTTTCACTTATAAGTATGAAGTCCGCTATATGATCCCTTTACGCCACTCTTTGTCATCCAGTTCATTTTTAATTAGTATTAGCTAGCAACTACAAATGGTTTTGTTTAGTTTTGATTTAACTTACTTTACTGAAATCATGACATTCTAATGAATTGGATCATCTTTATATCTCCTCAAACTTGTTGTAACCATTTAATAGAAGCATTAATCTATATTTACATTTCTATTTGTGTTATTGATTGTTTAAAGTGTTGCTAAAATCAATATATAAAAAACTGTCAATTCACAAGAATGTCATCCATTATATCAAAATAATGTACATATAGCAAGATTGTTAATAGAATTAGACATAATATAAACATTTCAACCGTTTTTTCTTTAATATTGTCAAGTCACGATGTTATAATTTGATTAAAAAATGTAAAGAAATTGACAAATTGGCTTGTCAAGATGGCAATTGCTATTAAGATTTGGGGTTTCATCTTAAAAGGTCAATCTTATTAAGAGAAGTAGTTCAAACTCTTATAAATTGGTCTATATTTTCATATTTATTCGATGTGTGATTCTATCCCTTAACATAATCCCGCAAGATGGTGACTCATTTGAGCAGACCAATCTTGAAATCCGTGTGCTCAATTTTTTCGAGTCCTAATCGGATTGAATCGCTCGTTGTAGCTTAATGTGCTTTGATACCATGTTAAGATTTGAGGTTCCATATTAAAAGTTCAACCTTATTAAGAGGAGTAACCCAAATTCTTATAAATTGATCTATATTTTCATTTTTTTTTCGATGTGAAATTCTATCCCTTAACAGTTGTAGCCACGACCGTGAATTTGGGCAACAATGAATGTATCCACACCCTTTTCAAGGTGAATTATCCGCCATACGGCCGGGATTTCAAGAACAAGGAACCTATTGGGAGGTTTTGCAATTGGAATACATGAGAAACAATTTATAAAACAAATTTATAACTTCATGTTTGTTATAATGTAAAGATTCAGTATTCAATTTCAAAAATAGAAAAACCATTTAACATCAATTGAAAACTAAAAACAACACAAATCAATATAACTAGATTTTTATTGTGTTACGTCATGCAAAAATTAGTAAGAGCTCGTTTGGTATCGATTAAAATCCAATTAAAATTGAAAATATAATTATTATTGGATCTCACTCGTCTAATAAAAGTCAACAATAACGGCTAGTTTTTCAATTTTAATCCGATTTTAATATCTACCGAGCACGCCCTAAGTGTCATTCTTAGTTGAATTATGTAGTTACTAATAATTTTTTTCATGATTTCTGAGTAAAATTTCTTTGAAATTTCAAAGTAATTAAAATTTTAGAAAATACATATTTGTTAAATATAGAAAACTGTTCCAAGATTCTAAATTAAGATCCTCAAAAGAATGAATAGGTCCTCAATTTAACCACATAAAAATAACTGTCAATAAAATATTAACCAACCAACTTCTCTATAAATAAGAATGTTGAGTTGGTACAAAACACAAACAAACTTTCATTTGATCTTCCAACAATACCAAAGAAATATGGCAAGGCCTACCCAAGTTTCAATTCTTTTCATTGTCGCTTTATGCTTCTTGTCCCTCCTTGACATCGTCCACTCTGAAGATGTTCCCCAACCACCAGTTTCTCAATTTCATATTCAGGGACAAGTTTATTGTGACACATGTCGTGCTCGATTTATTACTGAACTTAGCGAGTTTATCCCAGGTACATAATTATAATCCATACAAAATGCTACTCATACTGCATCTTTGTCCTGATAGTTGTAAAATCTCAGCAAAATCTGAACTTGTTGCTGCAATTGTTATTGAACTTCCTTAGATAATAGTTTAGGAGGTAGTTAAGCATGTTATTAGAGAACGAGCATATAAAATTGCAGCCACTTTTTTTTTTTTTAAAAAAAAAAATAATATATATAATAACAGCATAATTCCTATCACAATATCCTGATTAAATGAATGCTTGATTATAAGATTTCCTTTGTTGTACATTCTTGCATCTTCTTTATGGTGGTGTATGTGTTGTTGAGGAACTGGATTATAATATATACAATTCATAATTTATAATTTAATCTTGGCATGTAGGTGCCAGTGTACGTCTCCAATGCAAAGACGGAGAGAATGGAAAGATAACATTTACTGAGGTAGGTTACACGAGGGCAGAAGGACTCTATAGCATGCTTATTGAACGTGATCACAAGAACGAGTTTTGCGAAATTACACTTCTTTCCAGTAGCAGAAAGGATTGTGATGAAATCCCTATTGAAGGATGGGTAAAACCATCATTAAAATTCAAGCTCAACACCGTAAATGGTACGACACGCACGATAAATCCTCTTGGATTCTTTAAGAAAGAAGCTCTTCCAAAATGTCCGCAAGTCTTTAATAAATTAGGTATGTATCCCCCAGATCTGTGAATAACAAAAAGAAGATGTTAGTTGAATAATTATGTGTGCCTCTTTGTCAAGGCTTTTGATGGCCTAATTAGAGTGCCTTGTAGTATTGAATATTTTTGATTTGTAATTTCTGTAACTTCCCAAGAATTTTCTTGTGGAAAGAAAATAAAATTTCTGTAAAAAGAAGACTCTAGTTGAATAATTATGCGTGCTTTTTTGCCAAGGCTTTTGATGCCTTGTAGTATAGAATTATTTGCTTTGCAATTCGCAAGAATTTTCTTGTGGAAAGACAATAAAAGTTGTAGATTATCAGATAAGCAATAAATAAAATATATATTGTAAATTTTCTTTTATTATTTGGTGTCAATCTACAGAGTATAAAAAAAAAAAAAAACTAAATCAAAAGAGGGGCTATACCTCCTGTAGAACTCGATACACTAGAAAAGGGGTAAGAAGAATATATATAAACACGGCAATATAAAAAAAAATTCAAGTCTTGTAAAAAATTTACATTTCGTAGTTGAAATCTGAATTTCAAAGATGATAATTGATGTCTAAACATGTTTCTTCCTAAATCTAATGAAGTTATACACCATATCTCCTTGAGACTTGCTGGGAAAGGAAAAGAACAAATCAAGATACAGAATATACGAACGAAATGCTCCACAAACAAAAAAAAAAATAAAATTGCAATTTGCATCAGTTGGGATTCCTACAATACGTTTTCATTGTCAATTTACAAAATTTGTTGACAGACAGAGCAGGACCTATGAATTAAAACTAGATGGGGGGAAGTAGAAGTGATGTTAGGAACTAATGATGCCATAGATTGGCAGATAGACATGGCTGGGCTGCAAAGCATCAAGACCGGCTAAAGCAATCCTATTTTCCTCCTTCGGCTGTTAAACTGCTTTCTTTACAGTGATTTTAGCAGCTTCTGTGTGTCAGACATCTTCATTTCCAAAGCTGTTCATTAACTTTATCATCCTGGTGAGGCCACCCAGAGAAAAACAATTATAAATACGTCAGACACTTCAGATTGCAAAAGAAAAAAAAAAAAAACTTAACAGAAAATTACGGATCATTGAGAAAGTGTAATGTGTAATCAGAGACCTGAAGATTCTCCACCGGAAAATAATGCATATCCCCAGGCTTCCGTATCCCAGGCGAGCATGTTGGAGAAACAGGTTTTGTAGTTGCTGATCCTTGAGAGAACATCTCTGCAACTCCATGGATCATCTGGTTTTGCAATTTTCTGGATGGTTTTTGATCCTTTTTAGTCACTCCATTGATAATCTTGTTCTGCAATATGCTAGACAGCATTTTATCCTTCACAGACTCCACTAGGTTTTGAGTAAATACACCAGAAATAGGAAATTTCCTGGGCTGTAAAAGAGCAACATAAACATTTATAAATACGATACAATCCTTCTTTTTAATATTATCCTCTAGGAATGAGCGAAAAGTAATAGAATAAGATAACCAAAGAAACATACTAGGTGTTTTTGCATATAGGTCTCGGTATTCCTGTGCACTTTTTGTTGTGGAGGGATCTGTAGTTGTTTAATCCCAAGTTATGTGAAGTGGAAAACATTGATAAAGATATAGCATTGTATTATCAGCCAATAAAATATTCTTACATGTACGGAAAGGTGTCCTTGGCGATTCTGAGTTCCATAAAATGAACTGAGAGGTCTCCCAGAATTTGGGCATGCAGTGAATGAAACGTCTCCCAAAATTGGATCCGAAGAATTCAATTGTGGGATAGGAACATTTTGACATGCAGTATGATCCCAAGGGGAGTAATGAGGGAAGTCATAATGCAGTGGCCGAAATTCAGAGGTAATGACCTCCAAGTTTTTAGTGTAAAATGACTGAGGTGAGCACTTTAAAGGACAACTTTGCATTCTTTCTGCATCGTACAAAACCAAGGCTACATACAGAGTCTTCCCTTGTATAGTGGTTCCTAGGAAAAACCAAACTGAAGTAAGATTTGGAGAAAGAATGACTTAAGACATACATAGAAAGTGGTAACGGGAAGGTGAAAAGGAGACTCAGCTTACCATTTAGTGAAAGCATAGCCTTCGCTGCATCGTTTGAACTGGTAAACCTCACAAAACCACATCCTTTGCTAACTCCATCTCTACCACGGATCACATCTGCTGATGCTACTTTTCCATGACCACTGAAAAGTTCTTCCAATTTCCAGTCATCAACAGATACTTCAAGATTATCCACAAATAGTTCTGAAGCCTTTGACTCTGGATAACTATGTTGATGTACTTGTCTTAGAAGCTTCACCCTTTCAGCTTTCTTCTGAGCCCTTCCCACAAAGAGATTCTTTGATCCTGATTCATACAAAAAATACTTTATTCAAGAATCAATCTTAAGTAATGAGAAAAGGGAATACTAGATATATTTGAATCAAGCTGAGCAAGAAGGATATTTACCAATCAGTGCTCCATTTAGAGCCGCCATTGCTTTCGTAGCCTCTTCATGTGTATCAAAATTCACAAATCCAAAGCCTTTGGATTTCCCTTTCTCATCCTTCATTATGACAGCACTGCAGACCTTCCCATATTCTGAAAACTTTTCTTTGAGGTGATCCTCTGTCAAATGACTATCTAGATTTTTCACGTACAAGTTAGTGAAACCTAGTTCTTTGTCCTTCCTCTCACACTTTTTAATGAACTTCAACACAGATCTGAAGTAAACAAATGAGATATATAAACATTGTACACTACTCCGATATGGCATCCAAAAATAATAATAATAATGCTCAAATATAAACCTGAGATCATTATTAACAAGCTCTGTAAGATATAACGAATTTAAACACATTCACAAGTGTCCTAAGTTCTCAATAATAATAGCCAGATTTAACAGCTTGCCATTTTTCATGATTTTGTTAATAAGCAATCAGTAAATGATATTAACCACACATTAGATCCCAAATCATTTTAACTCCACATTATTGAATTAGTCATTCGTCTTAATTTGAATGATCAACAAGCCACAACAAAACATTAAAGCATTTTTCAGAAAACTTTCAAATGAACATCTCCCCAAGGTTGTGTTTAACTAAATAGATGCTAAAACGAGGAACTTATGGTTTAAACTCAAAGATTTCGTTACTGAAGTACGATAAATGAGCTGAGTACGAGATTGTGAAGCTTGACTTGAGCATTTACATAGGAGGTTTCAAATGTAATCTGCTATTTGAGTTATATTGCATGATTCAAATCATCATCATTCTCTAAAAGATCAAGAGGAAAATAATATATACAAGCTTTAGACATGAGAATTGGACTATTCAATGACATGCACCAATGAAATCAAACTAATTAACATAAAGAAAGAAAATGAATATATAACCTCTATAATGTCCACAACTTTGAAGACAATAAAGAGCAGGAAGCAATTATCAAAATGGGCCCTCATAGTTGGATAAACAAGAACTGATTGAAGATAGCAGGGACTTACAACTTCTTGCCTTCCAGCAGGAAGCCATTGACAGCATTCAGAGCTGCCATAGCTGATATCTCAGAATTAAATTGAACGAAACCAAAACCCTTACTCTTCCCATTTTCCTCAGCGATTTTGCATGATAGTATTTCTCCGTACTTGGCGAAGATTTCTTGCAAGCGAGCGCTGGTAATTGAATGGTCGATATTCTTGATAAAAAGGTTCCCAGTGACAGTCTTCCTCGTTATAGGGTCTCTCTGACGCCACATAATCCTCATAGATTTACCCCTCAATCCAGTGTAGTTTAGGCTAGTTAAAGCAGTATCAGCTGATCAAATAGAAGACTACTGTTCAGAGATGCAATATAATAAGGAGCCTAACAGTGAATTGAATAGAATATCATACACTAAAGAGAGAGGGTGGGCATTTAATGGCGTCCCATTGAAAGCAAGAGAGGAGAAATTTGATTATTTTGACATACCAAAAAAGAGATATTAAGAGAGAGTGAACAAACATGGTTAAGAAGCTATTAAGGAAGAGCAAAAGAAGATGCCAATAAGGAAGAAGAAGGGGGCCAAGTTTTCTCATGAAAACAGAACAAGCTCGCAAAAGTTGCAATACATACATATTAATCATGTATACAAGGAAAGAAAAGAACTCCCATGTGCAAGAGCAAAAAGAGGATAACCAAACAAAGAAAGGCTAGTGAACACTGTTCACTACCAAAACATTGGGCCAAAAATTAAAAATGGGAATAGTAAGAACAAACAGCGATGAAACAGAAAAAGAATAATAAGAATAAAGGTTTGCACATAAATATTTAAAGTTCTTTGAATACATCTACTTAGGAAAGAGTCAAGAAGTAAATATACAGGCAAGAAAAAACCCTAAAATACATACAAAAACGACAGAACCTATGGTAATCATCCCTTGAAGAGAGTATGAAAATAACATCTTTGTTTTATATCTTAAGCATTAACATTCATGGTTTAACTTTTCTTGTAATAGAACAAAAAACAGAGCCCATTTGAGAGGAATTAAATATTTCTTTATCCTCAAAACAACACGAATGGCTAAAGAAAAACTTCATGATACACATATAGATAAAGAATTTAGTCAATGAAACAAAAATCACAATTTCTTGCATTTAGGAATAATAAAATGACCCAAAAAATGAAAATCCCTTTTTTCTTGATTCTTCAAAAACACCACATTACCAAACCCAAGATATCACAATTTATTGTATTAGGAATAATAAAGTGACCCATAAAATGAAAATCCCTTGTTTCTTAATTGATTAAAACACCACATTACCGAACCCAAGATAAAAAATCAAAACACAAACTAGACATATTTATACATTAGAACCTGATAGAAATCCCTCAAAATCAAGATTTCAACTCAAAATAGGGATGATAAGTAAACCACTTCCCCTAAAAAAATCCACATTATAAAAAGCAAACATAGAGAACCATAAACCTTTTAGAAAACCCATTTTCTTGTTCACTCCAAAAAACCCACTTGATAAAAAAATTCAGAACACATGAACTAATATGAATGTATGTATAAATATTACATAATTGTATTTTGTTTACCATCGATGTGAGATTTGAAGTTGACATAAGCATAGCAAAGGGACTTGTGAGAGAGCCTGTCGCGGCAGAGGTGAACAGATGATACCGTGCCCACCCTCCCGAACACCAGCAACAGATCCTTCTCCGTCACATCAGGGTGCAGATCACCCACGTACAGCGATGCCCTCCGCGAAGGATCTGGCAATGGTGAAGGTGATGGTGGTGTCAGTGCCATCGAGGCCCTATCAGCCACTGCTGGCTCTGCTGCTGGTTGTTGTGGTGGTGGCAGCGGTAGAATCGCCATTGTTGCCGCCATATTCTTTATTCAAAATGGAAATTAGAACCTCACAAGAAATTGGAATTTTGTTTGTGAAATGTGAGAAAGAGAAGAAGCTCAGTAATGATATAACAGTGCAGAGAGAGAGAGAGAGATGGTTATAACTACCAATTGGTACGACCTTCTGTACGGGCGTGGAGTCTGTTGGGTAGTTGAGATGTGAGCAACGTCGTCGTTTAAACTTCTGTAAGAGCCAAACGGCAGCGTTAAAGGACGGCGGCAAGTTCGATTCAGGAATTCAAATGAGCCAATTTCTCTAGCGAGAATGCGATTCTGGTTTTGAGGCACAAAAATCGTGTTGCCATTAATAACTTTGGTATTTGGGTGTTTTTTTTCAATTTTCTTAATTTCATAACATTTTCGTGAAGTGTAAAATATTGAGATCAGATAAGAAAATCAAACTAGAGATGGCAACGCCCGCCACGCCACTCTCCCACCGCGCCCCGCGCCCCGCCCCATCTTAGACGGGACGGGGCGGGTTCGGGGCGCGAGCTTGTCCCGTTTCCTGCCCCATTTAATTTTTTTTAATTTATTTTTTTACAAAAATTTCTTGTTAATTAATTTTTTCTTAATTTTTAATTTTTTTTATTCTTCACGGGNGGGCGCTTCGGGGCGGGGCACCCCCTCCCGCCCCACCCCACCAACCCGTCGGACTGATTTTTTTCGTCCCATTCGAGACAGGACGGATTTTTTTGCCATCTCTAAACCAAACTAATGTCTAAGATTGCAAGCAGTTAACGAGAAGTCTACTAAATAAATTAAATCAAATTAAAAAGGTCATCATTGTCACTAAGGTGATTTGTCCCATGATGATGGTGCCGCTTCAACCCACCAATAGGAGGTTGATTAGCCTGGGCTATAGGTCATCATCATGCCACTACAACCACCCTCACCAACTAAAAACAACCAGTCGGAGCCATCATCGCAATCTCTTCGAGGACAAAACATTGTAACTTGACATGACTAAACGGTTCATCTAGTCACAATTGTCTATAGAAGGAAGTTCATATCCCTCAAACAACTTAAAACAAATTCTCTCAAGAAGAACATGCTCCATTCGCACTAAGCATTCTGCTCCTAACTCGCGACAAATTCAATGGAAACCCATCTTCCTCTTTGTAATTTCTGTCAAGTTGACTAGAAAAGGTGACACGTCATTTTTTCTTACTATCACGAGTTTAAGCACAAAGTGCGCAGTAGCTTGCTATAGGATCAGCAAAATCTGCAGCACATCACAAATGAAACTACACAATACAAAATCCATTCCATTTCTCAACAATATTGCCCTTACAGAACCAATTTTCTTTAATAGATTTCTAAAAATCTATCACGCCCACAAAATTTCCCTGTACATTGTACTTCGAACTAACTATGAAGTATGCAGCATAACTAAACACAAGGCCCGGACAATTTATCAATGTTCTAACCCTGTTGGGCTGGAAGTAAACCAAAAGGAAACTGTGTCAAAAAGAACTAAACGGGGCTGATCTCCTTCGAATAGATGATCTTAAACGAGAGTTCTTCAAAACTTTGGCATACTTTTCCAGTTCAGTTTTCTCTACATTTAGTGCAACTTGATCAAGAGGACTAGCAGGCGAAGAATCGTTTACCTCTTCCCTGATCGAGTCAATTCTTCTATAAATACTCAAGGAACTATCATCACTGTTTCTTCGTGTGGAACCGCTACATTCCCCTTTAAGGGTCTTTGAATCATGGGAATAAGATCTCTGTAGATCCAAAGAATGTCTACACAAACCCTCAGATGAAGTTTTCGATCTTTGGGTGTGGCCATCGGCTCCAGCGTCTATCCCTAGTGGACCATCGGGATTGTACCCCTGAGAATCACTGGAACATCTTCCAACATTATCTTCAACAGAAGTAGTTCGATCAAGAGGTGAACCCCGACTATGATGCAGATTATCTTTTCCTCGTAAAAGTTTCATCAGTTTGCTAAAAACTTTTGCTTTGCTCGAAGTGCTGGTTTTGTTGGCCAATGAGGTATCGACTGAAGAATCATCAAGGTCACCAGAGTCTGTAAGGGAAGAGCCTTGGGAAGATGACCATCGATCTAAATCAAAATCTGTAATATTGATTCCCTTTTCAGTTGATCCTTCTTTATTTGCATATTCGAGAATGAGCTGTTTTGCTTTCTCCTCTGATTTTGGGCTTAACGTTTTACTAAGGTCCCTCGCGATTGTTTTACCAGGGGCTGGTTGATAATTCCTCAGTTCATAGCGTAAGCAAGCATTTATCCATCGAAGATAAACTAGCTCCTCAACATCACTGCAGCGATCAGCTTGGAGCCGTTCAATTTCCTTAGTTAAATCTTCATTTTGTTGTCTTAAATGGTGACTTTCTTTTTTAAGTGCTTGAATCTGCTATTAAAAGAAATCCAAAATCAAGAACGAACTCGTGTATTACAGGGAAAATAAGATAATAGATATTAATTGAAAGCATTACCTCTTCATTATCTAAAGTGGAAGTAGCAATCATTTGCAGATACTCCAATTTCTCAGCTAATTCAGAATTTTCCTGCTTCAGGCCATGATTCCACTTCCTCAAATCTTCTATGTTGACCTCGAGTTCATTCATTTTTTGAAGCTTATATTTCATATCAGGGTCGTTTTTTACACCATTCGATTCCTGGTCCTGCAGCTTCATTACTCTTTCTTGTAGGGTCAAGATCTGTTCCCGATTCTGTTCAGCCTCGGACCTAAGTTTCTTCCTTAGCAGCTTTATCTTGGCCTTTGCAGCGTCCAGTTCCGACACGACTTTTGCATAATCAGCCACTTCGGCCTCTAATCTTCTATTGTTGGCCTGTAAGGACTCAATCTTAAGATTATAAAGTTTAGCCTCCATACTGTTCAATTTTAGCCGGTTCTGCAGCTCTATAACTGCAGTTTCCTGCTCTTTAATGCCGTAGTACTCCAGAAGTTGAATCTCCAGGTTCCTCTCCCTCTCTTGGAGCATTTTAACCTTGCTCTTTAGGCTCCTAATCTCTCTGTCGGGTTCATCGTGTTCAATGTATTTGCATCCCT
Organism: Fraxinus ornus; assembly: GCA_903798235.1. Classification (NCBI taxonomy): domain Eukaryota; kingdom Viridiplantae; phylum Streptophyta; class Magnoliopsida; order Lamiales; family Oleaceae; genus Fraxinus; species Fraxinus ornus. The sequence continues at coordinate 17,323 of CAIGRF010334435.1, forward strand.
GGGGTGATTCTACATCGAGAACTTGAGTATCCCTATTTTTCCGTGGAGATATACCAGCCCCTCTGACAGTTGAATCATATTCCTTTACAAGATCAACGAATTCTGGCAAGAAGAAATAACCGTCTCTATCTCCACTGAATCTAGCATTTGGAGAGAGATCCTTGGCGGAATTTCCACAAGTAACCTTTGGGGAAGATGACTCCTGCAAGAAAGAAAATAATGTTTATTAAAAATAGGAAAGTCAGGAGGAAGACAGCCAAAAAAGATCAAGATTTACAGCGATTTAATTGGCTAAGTTCAGAAATTTAGTTCTCAAGTAATCAAAAAAGTAAAAAGTCAGGCACATATTATAGTTTCAAAGAAACCAAAATTACAAATATAAGTAAAAATCTCTGAACATGAAAGAATTTTGTTTCAGGTTTACTCGCCTGAAGGGAGTTAACATATGATTAAATAGCAACGATGATAATTATAATTATTGCCTTAAAAAATCCTTGTAAAACTAACCACTACCAAAGTTGCTGTAAATTTCAAATTCTTGATTTCGAGAACATTCATACGAAACTTTTTGAATTAATAGTCAAAAAAATTGATCCTATCAGTTTATAAGATCAATGAAATTTTTACATTTTTTCAATTTCTATCAATAATTTCCGTAAATATCATATAGATCAAATCTCAGGAAGGGAAAAAAAAAATAGAAATAAAAAAAATCTAAGCCTTATTCCCAACTACATGCATCACTTTACATAGAACATCCAAAGCAATTAGATCAAATACAGGATATGAAACAGCACAAAAATAAATAATCTAATCAACTTACATATTTTCCGCGTGAAATTTCAGTAGAATTGCGGGAATTTGGTGATTTTTGCAGAGCTTCATCATCATTATCTAGCTCACAACTTTCCCCTCCCAAATCTGTACTCAAATTATCATTCATCATTTATAATAATAATAATTAAAAAAAAAAAAAAGCAATTCTGAAACAGAAATAATACCTTGAGAAGGCTGTGGAGGTTGCGATTTATTTGGTTTGATTTTTTTGTTCTTGAAAAGGGTATAAAGAATCCCACCAAGAGAAAGAGCAAACGCAACCCCAAATTTCAAAAGCACAGGCCGAATATCCCTTTTCTCTCTCACCATAATTTTCAGACTACAAATTCAATATTTCAATTATCTACCACAAATATACGATGATCACATACATAAACATTTGATATATATTCCTCCTCCTCCTCTTCTTCTTCTACTTCGTCCTCCATCTGTAACACGAAAAACGCAGGAAATCTGCAACATCAGCACGTCAAATTTCAAGAATTCTTACTCTGCAATGAGTTTTATAAATTTAGACCAATCGAAAAAGGGTGTTGTGCGGTGTGGGGTTGGGTGGAAATGCTTTTCTGTGTGAGTTGTTGTTCTCTTTCAAATCGCGGATTTGTCTTTATTGTTTGATTTTGTTTCTCTCTCATCCATCAGACAGGAAATGAAACCAGTTGCTAATCTATATATTTTATTTAGGTGTGTCTTTTAATTAATTGCCGTATTAATGACATAATCCTGTTATTAAATACATTTACTTAAACTGAAATAGGGCCAGCAGGCCACGAGGGTTTACCTGGACACCGCTCTCTCCGTTCAAAATTTGTCTTACGTCTCTTTAATCACCATTTGGTTAAGTAATGTTTGGCTCAAAGAATATTCGGGGAAATATTTATAAATGGTTTAAATAATAAATCAAATAAAAATAAACGTAAATGATTTAAGTATTTATAAATTTTGTATATAGACGACCAAGACATTGCTTTTTTTGGGATGTAAGTGGAAATTTTAGATTTATTTTTTAAATATGTTTGAGAGAGAAATTAATGAAAAGAACATTTTAAATTCAACACATGTTTAACTAAACCGAGCCCATGTTTGATTCACGTACTTTTAAAACTTTTTTTTTATCTACATACTCATTTTCAACGCCACATTCGTAATAAAATATTCTGCACGTAAACTTAGCCCATGTTTGATCCACATTTTTTTTTTTTATTATTCTTCTACTCATTTTTAACCACACATTCTTCAATAAATTATATTTTCCATCACATCAATAATTTTTTCTTCTTTTTCAACCACATATTTTCCATCACATTAACCAAAAAAATGCATTCTTTTGAAAATAATGTGCACCAAACGGGGGCTTAAACTCTTTCCCTAATTTTATAAACACACATTCTTCTAAAATATATTATTTAAAACTCTTTTTTATAAAAAGAATGACCACCAAACATGGGTTTAATTTCAAGTACTTTTACAAAAAAAAAAAAATATGGTATTCGAACCCATTTAAAGTTAATTTCAAATTTAAGTAAATAAACAAAATAAAATATGTATTATCATTTTTAAAGAGAAAATAAGTTGTTCTTAATAAATTAAAAAAACTAATAATAATATTCACTAATTAAAGATACAATAAACCGGGCGACGACCTGCCCTGATTTAATCGAGTATGAGGGTGGAATAAGATAACAAAAATACCTGATGGGGTGAGGAACGGGAATGACCGACCCACCTTATACTCGCGCACCTCATCCCTAGGTTTTCTAAGGTCGTTGAAGTTTTTCTAAGGTCACTAAACTTTTAGCAAAATCTTAATTAGGTCATTAAATTTTTCTTTGTTTGAATTGAATTACTAAAATTCAATTATACTTTCAAATTTCACCACTTAGTCATCTTTCATCTTCCGAATAAATGATACTTGCTTAATTGAAAATCCTACTGAAATATAAGTGTTTAAATTTTAAAAAAAAAATGGTGTAGCCTTTAAATTTAAAGACAAATTGATAATCTTTATTTTACCATTTTGATTTCAAGTAGCGATTATGCAGAATATTAGTTACAATATGAGTGGCTTATTGGGTTGATGAAGAACATCCACGATTAGAGAAGGCAATGATGCTACGTGGATTAGTTAGCTACATACAAGAAGCTGAAAAGTAGTACATTTCGCATCACCATTAATTAAAATGGGTGTAAATGCCAACTAACCTTCACTTATCAAATGAATTTTACAACCGCACATTTGTTTGGAGCAAATTTAATTACGATACGTACATCGAATTTGATCTAAGGTTCGACCACAAAGGCATTCGTCCCAAACACATTTGGAGGTTCTCTCGAATCGAAAAAAATTTACAAGTAATTCATCCAAGAAACCTTAACCTTGATCCGTAAAAGATGGCAGGAGATGGAGTAATATGTTCGAAATGGCTAGTTTAACTGAACAACGAATGAACTTGACAATCTATCAATCTGTTGTGCACTAGAAAGCCTTTCGTGCATTAGATCAATCAAAGCCCCCCCTTTAAAAAAAATTCATTCGCGATCCTTCGAGGTAGGTTACATGATTTATTGACTTACCAAATTGGCAAAGCATATCATTATACAGTACATTGCAAGAACAATAAATACTGTGATTCTGAACAAAATTATTGCTACAAACAGAAAAGGAAATAAGTTGTTTTATGCCTTAAAACTTTTATTGGATGCAAAAATAAATAGGTCTAAGAAACAACATAATTTTTATTTCTCGAAGAATTCAAGAAATATCTTTGAATAATCTTGTACCCCCTCTGTCTCACAGTGATAAAATTATTTCTATTTTTACACATCAAGAAAATGTAATTAATGTAGTTGAATTTTATGAAACAAACTACCGAATTGAGATGTTGAAGTTATATAACAAATAATGAAGTATTAGATCAAGTAAAATAATAGTAAAATAAGAAATATGACGATGAATTAAGAGATTTTATTGACTTAATGGAAAAGAGAGAAAATTATAATAGATCTTATAATTCTCGTAATATATTTTCTCACGTTACAAAATTGTATAGAAGAATCTAGTATTTATAGGGAACATGAAGGGGACGTCCAAATCCTTTTGGTAGAGTTGTTGATGAAATAAAATGCCAAAAAATCGAGTCCAAAACGAAATAGGAATGAAAAACGTGGAAAAACAAGAACAGAACAGGCGGCGCCAAGGCGCAGTACCCCGGGCGCCGGGACTGGCTCCTAGGTGCCAAGTCTCGGCCATATTTTTTTTTTTTTTTTTCAAATTGTTTTCTCCATCACAAACTCTTTTTCATGTCTAATACCAATTTCCAACTTCTAATGAGCTTCCAAAATAAAACTTCAAATTGACATAGGACTGCAATAGCGTTCCAAATTGAATTCTCCTTGACGTGCACTTCAATTAAAATTTTTCAATATTTCAAACACTTCAACAAAGGAATTTTGGTCACACCTAAATCCCAACAATCTTCTCCTTGACACGAATTACATTCAAGAAATGAACATGCTTCTTCAACAATAACAAAAAAATAACTTCTCCAACAAAACACAATACTCCACATCTTCCAATGAATCCAAGCACTACTCTTGTAAAATTATCTCATATTAAAAAAAAAAAAATCATAATAATTTTATAATTTACCAAATTGGGTTGTAACACATCCTGAAGCAGAATCAAACACAAATGTTTTTAAAGAATGCTCATTGCTAGATTGTATACCTTACACTCCACTTAAAGTATGCTCAACATAATCAACATCCACATACCTTGTTACACTG
>CAIGRF010334440.1:13683-28239 GCA_903798235.1 Fraxinus ornus
TTATATTTCTATTTTAACATGATATTGATTGAGTTCTTGCTGATAAATACAAATTAAGAAATTATTAATTAACGTGTCTCTACTTTAATATTGTATCAAGAACGTTATGAAAAAATTAAAAGAAGAACTTCACAGGAATTGGAAGGGAAGTGTTATGATTATCCTCCTTTTTTTCCCCTCTTAATGCTTATTATTTTGGTGATACAGGTAATTCCCATTTCGTTATATTTCTATTTTAACATGATATTGATTGAGTTCTTGCTGATAAATACAAATTAAAAAATTATTAATTAACGTGTCTCTACTTTAATATTGTATCAAGAACGTTATGAAAAAATTAAAAGAACTTCACAGGATAGCTAGCCTATCCTTGTCCCTTTTCACCTGAAGTTTTTAAAAGGTTGAACCCCAACCTTGAGGGCCCCCATCAACCTTGCCCGAGCCATTGTGGAGGAGGTAAATCGCAGGATGTACCTCCTAGGAGCAAGGGTGGAGAGCTTATGGATATGCCTGGACTATTAACCATATGGTAGCTCCCGCTTGCAACAAAGCCAATAAGGATTGTGTAGAGGAAAATTGCAATTTTCCCTTTATTAGATTGTTTATAAGTGATTGAATTAGTCACAAATAGACAAGTGAAGAAAATTTAAGAACCGCGAAATAATGCAATAAATTCTTCATGTTTAAAAGGAATTGCAATCTTGTAGATGTTGGAATTTTGTTTTGAAATGTTTGTGAGATCGTCTTCCGTGTTTACCTTATCGAGTGCGGTGGTTCGACTGCTCTGGTCAGTGATTGCTACCTGCAAAAAGGGGTCGGAGCTTTCTCCCCCATTGTACCTCCGGCGTGAGAATCAGTAATCGGTTTGTGAGAGTAGGAAGATAGTATAATGTGAATTCACGTAGTTTGAGTTTCAAGAAAACAAACATTTCTCACCTTGGAGGTATTTATAGGCACCTGTTGCTACGCGCGCGTTTGGCGGTTGCTGGTGCCACGTGTCCCACGTAAGTCTCTCCACTTTCCCTACATTTTGGTAGAATGATCCCCACACCTCAAGTGGTTGATTGTACCCACGTTTGCCGTTGGACGGTTCCTGTCTAGCACAATGTCATTTGTGTAATTGAGTGTGGCATTGGACCCATAGTGGTAGACGATTTGTGTGGACGTAGAGGGCATCATGGGGGTAGACGACCTCATGAGGGTAAACGATCTCATGGAGGTAGACGGCCTTATGGGGGTATACGACCTCATAGAGGTAGATGCTTCATTGGAGTTGACAGCCTCATAGCAGTAGACGACCTCATGTGGGTAGACGCCTCATGGGGTTAGTCGACCTCATGGTGGTAGACGCCTCATGAGGGTAGATGGCCTCATGGGGGTCGATGGCCTCATGGGGGTCGACAGCCTCATAGCGGTGGACGACATCTTGGTGATAGACGGCCTCATGGGGGTAGACAGCCTCTCAATGGTGACGGCCTCATGGTGGTAGACGCCTTATGGGGGTAGACGGCCTCATGGTAGTCGGCTTCATGGTGGTGACGCCTCATGAGGGTCGAAGGCCTCTTAGTAGTAGACGACCTCATGGGGGTCGACGTCTTATGGGGGTCGACGACCTCTTAGTAGTAGACGGTCTCATAAGGGTTAACGGCCTCATAGTGATAGACAGTTTTATGGGGATAGAGGTTCTCAACCCACTGAGCATCTTGAATAATTATTAATGGCATCGTGTATCACACCCCTAGGTAGGATAGATCATGAAGCAATTGAGCAAAGCATAAAGATTTTGGAACGACTATAGACTCGAAATAAATTTTATTGTTCTACCTATTTTTTATATTAGTTTAGTAATTCTTATTCTTTCGTGAACGATTTAAGTTTACACGTCTTTAATACTTTTGTCTAGTTGAAGAATTCAAGAGAGAAAAAAAAAAATTACATTATTAGACTGGAGCGAAAATTTGATATCAAGAGCAAGACGAGGTACAAAAAATGTACAAGTTTGAGGACTAATTGAAGAACAGAGTACACTAAGAAGTGTAATATAATAGGATATGTGTCCACTCAGAATTATAGTTTGTAATTTTAAGATTTTAGCTTCTTCTTTTTTTCTTTTTTTTTTGATAAAGAGATTTTAGCTTTTAAGTATGGTAATTTATATTAGTTAACATCTAAAAATTAAACTTAAAATCGCTATGATTCCAAATAAGTACGAAGCAATAAATGTGTGTGACGACAAAATGCCCAACCCCTGATATCCACGTCTTGGCACCTATTTGATTTTTATTCTTTTCAAATTCTTTTTTTACATGATTATTTTCAACCACGCATTCATATAATAAAATAATTTGTACGTAAATCCAACATTTTTCCTATTTTTTAATCACACACTTTCCTAATTCACTATTCAAAACCTTTTTTGTTTTTTGTTTTTCTTTTTTAAGAATAGCCATCAAACAGGGCTTAATAGGCATAGTATGTAATATCAAATTACAAAAACTGAGGTCAAACAAATTCTTGGTTATTATTAATTTGTCAAAAAGCTAGTACTATAAGGACATCAAATCAAATGCATATAAAAAGGGAAAGGGAATGGGAAAAAATGTGCCAAATATATTGTTCAAGCAAATTGATGTACAATGGGGTCACTAACAATAATTGTAGGATGCCTAGGGAGGTGACAACATTATAAATGTGATATATACCGCACATGATGGTGTAGCACATCATTTTAGAAGTTTACCCTGTCACTTTTTAGAGTCGGACATAAGGTGAGGTCCAAAAGGCAGTCGCCTCATGCCCAACTATGCAGGGAGCCCAAAAAATTTAAATTTTTTTTTTGCCACTTCTTAGCCCAAGTTAAAGTCCGTCCTCTCATTTTCTGTCTAGTGCACGGTTCTCAATCTTTCATCTTTTCTCTAGCCAAAAACCCTAAAATTGGTACGATTTCTCATTTCTATTATGTTAGGTTTTTAGTTTTATTGGTGATTTTTTAGACAAAATGATTATTAAAAAAAAAATAAGATTTTTATAAAAGAGTTGTAAAAGTTAAGAAATCTTTTGAAAGATTGTATAGATAAATTATGAGTATTTAGACAATCTCCAACGTTTCACCATTTTGCACCAAACTAAAATTTCTCTCTAACCATTACATCAAATGAACAGTGTTTAATCATTTCCTTTTTTTTTTTTTGTTAGTAATTTATTTATTCGAAATATTATTTATTTATTTTAGAAATTTATAAATTACTAAATAAATAATAACGTTAAATTAAGGAAACTATTAAATTCATTAATAAATATATTATTAAAACATAGTACAATTAAAACATATTAAATTACTAAACTATTTTTTTTTATGTATCGTTTTCTTTAAATAAAATTAGATAAATGTAGGCATGTGGTTATTGTAATATATTATGTGTTAACTATAAATAATCGTGTTAGTTATATTTTACATTTTTTTATTCTTATTTTAATTAATTGAGTAATTATTATTTTTTACATTTAAAATTTATTTTAAATGCAAATAATAATAATAATAATAATTGTATTAAAATCATATAATACAAATGACACAAATGCCCTNNNAATAATAATAATTGTATTAAAATTATATAATACAAATGATACAAATGCCCTCAAATCATTCTTTTCACAATTAAAAGGAGGGTCAAAATGGACTTTACACCAATTTGATGTTTTGGTGCAAAGTGAATAGTGCTTTGCACCAAAACACCAAATTGATGCAAAGCAGAATCATTGTTGCCCGGCTCTCGTTCGAGCGACGGTGTTGTCCGAGAAATCCTAATTTGCGACTTTCAAGAGTTTTATCTATCATATACTATCTAACCTTATTCTATTATAAATACGCAATACCTAGTACTTTTTTTGTGGTGGTCGATCATTGTTTTACTTCCCTATATCATTATTTCAACATCCAAGAACACATCCAAATACAAACTTCCTGGATATCATCAGGAATGTATTTTCTCAATATAGCTTTTAGAGGTTGCTTAAAATTGAGGTACTAGAAGTACAAGAAGAGTACAAGAACGAGGCGTTCTTGGTATAAGAGAGACAATTCTAGAAAATCGAGAGCAAGTGTGAGTGAAGCACGTTCCAACGATCTTGGAGATTGCGGAAATTAGATCAGCGAGTCTAATGGGTTTTCTAGGCTGGATCATACTGTAAGTTCTTATTGTCTATATTGTAAACTACTGACTTGGTCCCGGAGCTTTTACCTAGTTAAGGATTTCCTCAGTCATCAAATCTTGTGTAATTTATTGCTTTAATTATTTATTGCTGCAATTCAACATATGATAACTTGGCTTAATTGATTAAATATCTAGAACAATTAAAAATTAATTTGTTGTTATTAATTGATATATTTAATTTCACATTATTCTCCTATTAGGTGATTTAATAGTTGAACTAATAACTATCATATTAAATTCTAGTAACCCGTCAGAAAAATATATTATTTTTTCTTAAATCATAGAAACCATGAGCAAAAAGGAGAGAGTCTTATGATTCAAGAAATTATTCAATTCTCTTTCTATGTCGTTACGGCTATAAGAGCGGCTGAGCCGCTAAGAAAACTACCTTCAGAGGTGAGAAGTAGAGCACGACGACAGAACTACAGTGAAGGTTTGCCCTTCGACTTCAATGGAAGTGTCAATTTCATAAATGGAGTTTAATACGTGTAGCGTTAGGTTTTCCTTTTCCTTTTCTTTATTTTTTGTGGTAATTACATAAAACCAGGTGTTTAGAGATTGGTTTTTAGAAATCAGGTTCAAAGTTTATTTATTCAAAAATCAAGTATTTTATTTTACATATCAAACCCTAAATCTATCCAAACTCTAAACTAATTCATTTCTCTCCACTCTCTCACCATTTCTCTCCCCCGCCTTCACCGCCCGCCGTCTCCACTGCCACCATCAGTCTCTCCACCCAAACATCGACAGTGAACGTGCTCTTGTTTGTCTGGTACTCTTGAGCTTTGCACACAAAATCAGTACATGATTGAAATGTTGGTGGTATTTCTCATTGTTTATTAGTAACAATAGCATCTGGCACACCCCTTTTGAAGTATTTGCAGCAGGAGGATAGAGTTTGAGGAAGAGAAATTACTTTTTTATACATAGAATTACTTTGAAGGGGATTAAAAAGATTTTTTTTTTCGGGCAGTCTTCCCTCTGTGTAAATTGTTTGAGTCACAAGAAAAAAATGATGTAATCATAGAAGTACATTGAGAGAACCATATTCTTCGTGATGCACAAAAACATGTCTTGAAAAGTGATGGGTGTATACATATATTTTCTTGGGGTTTTTGTTTTCTTTTAGGGATCGGATAGAAAAGTGGGAAAAGCAAGAAAAAGCACACTTTTTTTCCTTAAACTAATCGATTTGTGACCAAGTATTGGTTGTGGATTGGGATCGGAGGATGGGTGTTTGGGTGTATGTGACCAACTATTTGGTTCACCGTGATTAACTAGTAAACTGTGACCTTAAAATTCGGTAATCTGCGACTAAAAATATAATCCGTGACCAGCCATTTTATTAATTGTGACCTAAAAATTATATAATCTGTGATCGTGAAAAAATTCGTGACCAACTAATTTGGAAATCTGTGATCGCATGACCTATAAATTTTGATTTATGACCAGCTAATTTTAAAATCTGTGACCTACAAAATTTTTGAACTGTGGCCGTAAAATAATCTGTGAAGTATAAAAATTATTATTTGTGACTGAAAAATAATATGTGACTAACTAAATTGTGAATCAGTGACCATATTGTATAAATTGTCGAAATCGGAGCAAAACGATCGTCAGAATAGTCGTTGGAACGGTCACCGGAATAGTCACCGAAGAAGAGTGGTGGCCAGAACGGTCGCNACCCCTAAGTATGCATCTGTGACCATGAATTGTATAATTGTGAATATATAATATTTAATAATTAAATAAATACCTGAGTTTTGTATTTTGAAACTTGAAACCTGAAAATTGAATTGTGTCAAAATTAACACCCGACTCTTGAATTTTTTCCTTCTTTTTTGTTTTCTCTTTCTCATTAGGCATACTGTCTATGTTTAGATTTAAAATTTAATTGAGCCTGGGCCATAATAATTACATAAATAAATGAATGAATTTTTTACATTCATTTTGATTTTGTGATAAAATTATTAATCAAGTAAACTAAATTTAGGTTAAATCTAAAATATTGCTGGTTTTACTTTGTTTGGCAATTATTGTTAAGTGATAAAATCTCACATCGAATAAAGATGAAAATATAGACCAATTTATAAGAGTTTGGACCACTCCTCTTAATAAGGTTGACATTTAGATGAAATCTCAATTCTTAACAAGGTATCAGAGCACATTAATCTCCAACGAGCAATTCGATCAGATTAAAACTCTAAAAAATTGAACACATAGATCTCAAGATTGATATGCTCAAACGAGCCACCATCTTGGGAGGATATGTTAAGGGATAAGATCTCACATCGAATAAAAATGAAAACATAGATCAATTTATAAGAGTTTGAACTACTCCTCTTAATAAGGTTGACATTTTCAGATGGAACTTCAAATCTTAACATTATTCAACTACTGTGAAAGGTTCTGAGGCGCTGTGGCAGTATAAAAAAACAATTACCTCTGATAAAGAAAGAATTTTTAGGTTTAGAGTGATAATAGAGACATGGATTTTGGAGGAAAAGGTGAAGATATAAATATATGAGTGAATTTTTATAAAATTTTAGAGATTTTAGGAACTTTCCATGAATATTTAGCCTGGAAGGCGAAGAAAATGTTATATAAAAGGATTTCTAGAATTGATAGTGATAGTTGGAAAATGGGTTTGGGAGGATATTCTACAATATGTTATTTAAGCAGGGACAGACCTAGCACCCGGCGAGGGGGTGCGGTCGCCCGTGCTGAATCCGTCGGAGTCTTCAATACCGTTGGCGCCGCAGGGTCATTATGTAGTTCTAGTGCAGAGAGAATAGAGAAGATAGGGGAAAAAGAAGACTGTTACAGATAAGGTGGGCTTCTTCTTTTTTTCCAGTTTTGGCCCATTTATTTTGGGCCGAGATAGTTTGGCCTGTTTTTAGTATGAAATTGCACTGACCTTAAAATTGGGTTAGAAGGAATGTTGGGACTGATTAGAAAACATTAACAATTGTCCATATTTTTCTTGAGAAATTCATATATTTGAATAAGTTAATGATTAATCTAATATTCTTTGTATTATTCTTGTAACACTTCTGAAATGTCACATATTTAATCTGCATTCCATGCAAAATATATTGTTAAACTTTTATTTATTTTCTTGTCTTCTCCATGATTTTCAATGGGAGCCGTTAAAGATTTTCATTAATCCAAACGAGTATTAAGATACGCCAACTGGTCTATAAAAAAAATTATTTTAAATTTATTTTTTTACTTAAATAAACTTACTTGTAAGTAAAAAATTTTAAGCTTAGTCTTATTTTCAATATTATTTAATTAAATACTAATAAACGATCTCGTTTTTACGATCACTGATTGTCGACGGTTAATTATCAACGTCCGTCCGAGCTGAGCTTTTATGCTGGGTCCGTCACTGTATTTAAGGAACTTTTTCTGGAAATATTTTATTGAATGTGAATCAATGTTCCGTGCTTTGGATATACAAAGAATGACAATGAAAACATTTTCATGTATATATTATTTGTGGATGATGCTTTGACTAAAAAAAAAAAAAAAAAAAAAATTAATCTTTTTTTTTTAAAAACTAATTTGAGCCCCTGTTTAACTTTAATTTTATTTAGTGTTTACTGTTTGAGTCAAATATCGATGTACCAATTACCATGACTCCTAAATGTGCATCAAAAAAAGAAGAGATAAAGAGTAGAGTTGATGGCAAGAAAGGAAAAGAGAAGGAATAGACACCTGAAAACTTGATGATTGAGGAACAATAGAATCGAAATGATAATGATAATGTGAATGAATCAAAGAGAACAAGGAAATGATTGAACCTGCCAATGTGAATAATTCAAAGTAGAATGATAAAGATAACATTCAACATAAAAATTTAAATCAAGATAATTGTTTTTCTTTGAATTGTGATGATCCTGAAAATTAGAAAGACATTCACATTGATCAAAAGATGGGGGACTTTTAAGTCGAAATGAGTCCAAAAAGAGTTGATGGCATCTTGTTTCCCAAAGATAGTCAATGTAGGTGTTTCGAATCATCGAAATATTTAAGTGATGTTTAGAACAATTCACATTATTATTTGATGGTAATATAAAGAGTTTGAATATTTAGGTTTATTTTTTATTTTATTGTTGATTTTAAGTTTACAAATTTAATTCAATAAAACTTTTATAAATGAAAAAAATTAATTATTTGCTACGATTTAGGAGTCCAAATTTTAATGTTCGCCTCAGGTACACAGCCCTGACTTTTTCTTAACATTATTTCACAATTTATTTGTCGTGACAATGATGAATATGTTAAAACATTTTACGTTGTGCTAATATTGATTGCGTCCTTAATTCATTAAAACCTAGTCAGACTGTAGCTTAACATTGCCTACAGGCTACAAGCCCAATTAATTATTTGTGTTTATAAATGGATATTGGGGTTGCTACAAATTACGAGTTTTTGACCCAATTGCTTAATATGATGCTTTAGTGTATGAACTAGGGTTTCATAATGGGTGAAATTATGTAAAGTTACTATATGGCTAGTAGGGACGGGCCTGAGCTCCAAACCATTAACTTTTCAAGTTCAGTAGAAAAATATATTTTTGTCTCCCTGGCTCCGCTCCTGATGGCTAGGTTCCATCACCTCTCTAATCTAACTGAAAACATTACAATAATTGGGTAGCTAGCCCCATTGATGATTGTCTAACCAGAGAAGGTGGAGAAAGAGCCAAGTGTGCACATGTTCACATAACGTTTATCTAAGGCTCCGTTTGATAGGTCGAATTTTCCTTCCATTTTCCAACTTTTGTAGTGTTTGATTGGCGAAATTTTCCCGAGAAAATATTTTCCAACTTTTCAAATTTTTTTTTTTTTTTTTTATTGTTGCAATTGGAAAAAATTCTAGGCAAAATGGTAAAAAAAAATTTCAATCCCCTAGCGACTATATTTACAGGTAAGTATCATGCTGCTCGAATTTTCTGCTCGTTTGTCTACTGATAGTGCTTCTTGAGGTGCTCAATTCGCCCCCTTAGAGGCTCAAGGTCCAGCATAATTACTGGTGGTGATTCATTCGTCCGTATACTGTCCACGTAACACTTCCTCGAGGATTGTTGATCGCCCCTCACACATCCTACACCTCGACTGGTTGGAAATTTCATCACTAGTGGTAAGTACAGGGGATAGCCCCCGCAGCATTCAGAAGGGGTCGACCGTAGATTGCATTATACGCCATGGGAGTCTTGACAACCAAAAAGTTAGTTAAGATCACCACACTTGCAGGGTAGGTACCCAACGTCACCTGTAGCTCTACGTCTCTTTCTGGTATCACAGTAGCCCCTCTAAATCCTAGAAGGGGAGTGGACACCGCTTTCAGCCCTTCCAAAGAATTTTTTAATCCTTCAAATGCTTCCCAAGTGAGAACGTTCATTGCACTTCCACCATCGACCAATACCCTTCTGACATCATAGTCCATTATGTCGCCGACTATCAATAAGACATCATCATAGGGGATTTCCATGGCTATTAAATCTTCTTCACCAAAAGTAATGTTTTGATTAAATCTAGCATTTTTCTTAATAGAATAGACCCCAGTTGTACGTGCATAGCTCTTTCTAGGAGAGTTCGAGTCTCCTCCCGCTGTGATTCCTCCAACAATCACATTTATAACACCGGCTCTAGGCGGTGGTCGATCCTCGACATTCTGCTTGCCTCGATCATTCCTTACATACTTAGTCAAAAATCGCGCTTCAAAAGGCGCTCGATCTCCTCCTTCAAATGGATACACTCTTCTGTTTCGTGTCCATGATCTTTATGGAAATGACAATACGTGCTCTTATCCCTCTTGCTGGCTGATGCTGCCATTGGCTTGGCCATTCGAGTTATTTCATGTCTCAAATTTTCATCAATATCTTGTCCCATGGAGTATTTAAAGGGATGAAGGCTTTGACCTCCTCTCGTCTTTGCCTTACCGACCGATCATGAGTGTACCCCATGTTTATGTGCTCATTCTTCAGCTTGTCTTTGTCAACGGGTATTCGCACATCACCCAACTTTCGCTTGTGGCTTTCTGTCTCCCATCCCCCTCTAAGATTTTTCGTGACCCTCTCTGCTTCCTCCGCATCAACATACTTGTCACCCTTTTTCAAGAGGTCACACATCGACTCTGGAGGGTTTTTGGAGAGTGACATCTTGTAGGCCTGATTCCACGTCCCATTCATTAACGCTGCTACTACTGCGGACATTTGAAGGTCCCCTATACCAAGCGTCGCTCGACTGAACCTAACTAAATACTCCTGCAAAAAATCCTTTGTTTCTTTTTCACTACCTGCATCAATCCAGTGGTCGTCTTCCGTTTCCTTTTGCTACTCATGAAGTATGCCACGAAACTCCTGAAAAGCTCGTCAAAAGTCTTTATAGACCTGGGTGTCGGGGAGCCACACACTCTCTAGCCTCCCTACTGAGTGTCGGCTGAAATGATCGACACATCACTGCGTCTGGGGCTGTATAGAGTCTCATTAAATCAACGAAGGTCCGCAAGTGGTCTAGCGGATCTGTGACTCCATCATATGCTTCTATCATTGGCTGTTTGAAGCCTTTCGGTAAAGGAACAACCATAATTTCGGGCACAAAAGGGTCTTCCTCCAGGACCATTTGCCTACGCATGTCCTTCCTCTTAGTTAATGCATCGTCTATCTTCTGGGTCATCATTTCCTCTGTTTTTCTTTCCAAGTCTGTCGCGGGTTGGGGAACCTGTGGAACCACAAACCCTGAAGCCCCCATGTCTCATGTTGTTAGTTGAGTAACAGGCGGGGTAACTGTTTGAAATCTCAAAATTCTGATGAATGAGAAATTGCGGTCTAAAATTGAAAAGAAAATATGAAAAACTGGTCGAAAAATTTGTCTAACTCCATCTCTCGCCTAGGGCTCTAGCGATGAGATTGTCACTCAAGCGACAGGCGGGTGACGGAGTCCCTGATGAACATGTGTCATTGTTGCTCGAGCGAGGGGCCAACGACAACAAGATATGCTTTCCTTCGTGAAAGTTACTGAGTTTGGAATGTGATACTTCATTCACAACCTCTCATGTTCTATAAATAGGACCCTTTGAACGTCCATTATGCATCCCGTATCATTTGCATTGAGCATTATATCAAAATCTCTTGCAAAAAACTCTCAAAAAACCATTCAAAAAAATGTCATCTTGTAGACGGAAGAATTTCGTTTGAGTTCGTTGTTGGTTGTGATTTGAAGTATTTTTACTACAAGTTGTATTCATTGTATCTTGGGAGACAAGTACCATAATCCGTTAGAGCCGTTGTAGGGCAATTTTATCTTAAGGAAGAAGTATTAATCACTTGCCTTAGATTTCATTATTCATTTTTTCTTCATTTTTCTTTCTTTCTTTTGTTTTTTTTTACTTCAATTTCATAAAGTTTAATTACGCTTCTGCGAATTAAACTTAATCTATTTCTTTGTCACTTGAACATACAAGCATTTCTCTTTACAATTTCACCAACATTCTTAAAACAAAATTTGTGTGTGTTTTTTTTGTTTAACAAATCTCTTATTTTTATCTTTGTAATCTGTCTTCGTGTGACATTCCTTTCTTTTATTTTGTGCGTTGAACTTGTGAATCCATTTCATTTTAAGGTACATTCATTATAAAATCCGAACTAAAATCTCCTCTCCCATCTCTTGTATTTTTTATATTTTTTGTTCAGCCGTTGACTTGACCGTCGGAGTGCAAACGATCACTGGACCTTTTTCTCAACCACCGGCCTTTGTCTTCTAAACCGGGTACTCAGTGTACAGATGATGTCCACGTGGAGGGAACGAGGTCGGGATTCTGTTGGCAACATTTTTTTGGGGTCGACTGATTGGCATCGTCTGTGGGAAATGTCGAAATGATACATTAACCATGTTATACCACAATCAAAAAGTCACGGGAAAATATGGTTTTCTAGGTAGTTATCTACTAGAAGCAATCAAAGAGAATTTTTCGAGCAGTCTCCTACCAAAATAACAAGGCCAGCCACCAAAGAACAAAAAAAATGGCTACAGAAGCATTTAAGAACATTCCTTGAAAAATGAATTTTCTGCCATAAAAAATGGCTCTCTCCGGCAAAAGGGTAGAAGAAATTCGGATTAAACATTTCGCCATTGAAAATGGCTATGGCAGGCTAATAGATGCAACAAGAAAATACGAAGAAAAATTTATCCAACACCACATTACAAGGCAAAAGGATGAACAATAAAGAGCTATCAGCAAGCTAGAACAAACAGCTATCACATCTTAATCCAAAATGGTAGCCATTACTTCAAAAAAAAATTATACTCAAGTTGGGGAAAATTATACTCAAGTTGGGGCAAAGTGACAAAGAGGGTGATCAAGAATAGGCAAAAGCAAAAAATGGGACTTCATCCTCAAATCTCCTTCAATTATTCTGCTTTGTCAACCAAGGAAAAATGGTGGAAATTTTATACGCAACAACTGTTGAAAGAGGCTGAAGAAGAATATGGCTTCGACCGCAAAGGCTACCTTAGATTTCACCACATCCAGCAAAGGTTGTTGAGGCAGTCATCGACACTAGCAACACCCCGAATTAACACAATCATTGAAGTAGTGACACTCACCGTTGAGGTCGTCGGCAATAGATGGTCTCCGATCTTCCTTTTCCTTTGTCCTACTGTCTACGCATTAATTTTGATGGGTACGGGATTGATGGTGGCGTGCCTGAGCAGCTTTTGTAGACTTTTGCTGGGACATGTAATAGGCTTTGTACCACTAATTGTCTTTTTCTACAATTATATTTAAGTGACCTTTTTGGAGATCATTTCGCTTGGGTCAATTATTGGGCTTTCTTCACGGACTATGGGCCTAAAATGTTAACAAATCAGAATATGAGCTGCCCTTTTATTATGAGGAGATAACTTGCAATAATTTATTATTTGTTGGGCCTAATAAGTCTGTAGTTTGTCTAAGTTTATAAATGGGATTGTGCCTTCTACTTTTATTTGATCCAACTCATTTGATTGGGCTATTGTATATTATTCTCTTTCAAAGATTTATTTTCCATTGAACAATTATCTTTCACTAGACTTCATTTTTGTGTTGCCACAATTTATTCCCACTTGTGTGCTGGTATTTATTTTCCTTAAGGCCATAGGACATTAATTTCATCTAATGCATTTGGGCCAATTGGATACTTCAATTTTCTCTGGTCATTTTAAGTCATCTTGGACATGTCAACTATTATTTCTTCCAAATTTATGAATCCAATTTGGTTGTGGCTTCTTGATATTCTGCATGAGGGGACTTATATTTTTGACAAACGAAAATTATTACATCAAGGTTTAAATAATGTCATCACCATACCTTGAAAGTTAATGCATTCTCTTAACCCGTAGTTGTCGAGGTTATAATTTAAGTGGAAAAGCAACCAAGCCAACTGCCATCACTTTTTGGAAAAGGGGTACATATATTCTGGTTTTTTGGTCTCCAAAGGAAAGGTACTGAGGAAAGTATTATAAAAATGGTCATTGGAAGAATTATTTCAATCTGGTTGTGCTTTCACTACAAGATTTAATTTTTTATCACCGGAACAATGTTGTTCATGAGAGGCAGAATGTTCATTATGCCATGATATTTTAGCTTATTTGGCTATCTTTGTGTCACCTCGAATGCTTTTGATAAGCTTTCCGACCTCCAACTCTTGTATAATGGATGCAATCAAGGACTGTACTTATGATAATCAGACTGTTCGAAATGGGCTAAGGATTTATTTTCCTTGAGCCCTCTGGGGACGTCCATTGGCGACATAATTGTGAACTCCAGATACTCCTGGCACATCGAGGCTAGCTCGGGGTTTTCTTATTTAACAAAAGATGTCGTACTTTTTGGAATCCTCGTTTCTTGAATAAAAGATGAGGTGGCATCATCGAGCCCTCGTTCCTTGAAAAAAGGAAGAGGTGATAACCCGACGTCCATGTTCCTTGAATAAAGGAAGATGAGGTATATTTTGGATTGCTCGTTCCTTGAATAAAGGAAGATGTGATATTTCTACAAGTCCTCGTTCCTTGAATAAAGGAAGAGACTGTATCATGGAGTCCCTGTTCCTTGAATAAAGGAAGAGGCAGTAATTTTCGAAGTTTTCATTTCTTAAATAAAGGAAGAGGCAGCATATTTTATAAGTCCTCAATCTTTGAAAAATGAAGAGGCAAATCGCCAGATGCTTATCCCTGGCTTCGCGAGATGCTTATTCCTCGCCTCTCACTATCGTTGAGCCTAGCTGTAAGACCTCATCTATCTGAGGTCAGTTTATATGACTCCAATAGTTCAAGATCTATACGCGGGATGTTTATTC
>CAIGRF010334469.1:17398-38309 GCA_903798235.1 Fraxinus ornus
ATAAAAGTTCCAAATCGCTACAGCCACGATCACCCAATCCAACTTGGGGACTACGGTTTAAGTTCATCAATTTCCTCTTTGGGCCTCAAATTGAGGCCCATCACCAATTTGAAAGAAAAGGCTGATTTTTCAGTGGAAATTACACATACACCTATTTTTTTTTTTAACTTCCCAATTAAATAATCAGGTACAAACTTTTTCTATCAAAAATTAGGTGCACCCCACCCACGCAAAATATCTATGACTAACTCTCTCTATACCATCTCACTAATTCGATTTTAAACTCTACCGAACACGCTCTATATGTTCTCTCTTTCTTTTTATCCCTAAAATTCATCCGGTTGTCACCCACCAATTTCGGCCACCATCATGAAAATCAGCCACCACCTTTCTACGCACAATCGATGGCGGATTAGCGTACAAAATTTGTAATCACTGTCTCAATTGCATTGTCTATGACCATCGTCGCTGCTATGTCATTCCTTCTGCTTCAAGCACTGTAAGCTAGGTTATCCCTTTGTACCTCATCTCAAAACCCCATTCAATTTGTAGTATTATCGAGTGTCAAGGTCCCCAATTCGTCCATCTACGATTCAATTTGGCGATAGTGGTAAGTTGGGGATTCGAGGTGACAGTCGTCGAACTGCTACAAATTTGCGTGATTGTCGTTGGTTGTAAATGAGGTGCAAGTGGTGGCGGTGTGATGTTGTGGTGTGTTGGAGGCAGAGGTGATGGTGAGTTTGAGAAGGTGGTGATGGTGAGGTGACAATGTCGTTTGAGTGGTGCTGGAGTTGGATGAGATGGGATGAAGAGTGTATGTGATCAATTATTTAGGTAATTGTGACTTAAAAAATGTGAAAACTCCAACATCTAATTCTTGTTCTTTCCTTTCACTTTTTTTTTTCCCTTCCTTCCTTCCTCTCTTTTCTTGATTCTTCTCTACCTCGGTTTCTCTATTTCATTTTGTCCCCCAAAATGAGGAAATAGATTGAATAATTGCATATAAAGTCCCCAGATCTTCATATCACATAACCTTTAGTCCTTAAATTTCCCATAAGAGAAACTAAATTCCTAGATTCCTTTATTATATCATTTTTAGCCCTTAAGTATTTGTAATTACAATTTAAGTCTCATGAAAATCATTTATTCAATTTCAATTCTAACTTGACTTTGACTAGTTGAATTAATTGACTTTAACTATAAATGAGTGGAATGTAACATAAATTATCCCTAAAAATTGTTTGATGCACATTTTTAGGAGATAATGTATTTTTTTGTGATGTGATGGTAAATATGTGATTGAAAAGAAAGAAAAAGTTATTGATGTGATGAGAAATATTATTTTATTGAATAATGTGATTAAAAATGAATAGAAGATAAAAATGGGAAGGGTCTCAAACGGGGCATATTTACTTTCCCAAATGCAGCCAAAACCCTTGCCCCCCACCAAAATCAAACAATGGCCCTCTTGAAGCTGGTACCAATATACCGACCCCACCTCCCCCTACCGCACACGAACTTCAAACCACCTCTGCAACCCAAAACCCACCTCTTGATCCCTGTAATACTATCAAAATCACCTGCAAAAACCCACAAAGAAGAAGACCCATATCCCTTTTACTCTTCTAACGTTCTTCTACATCAGGCTTTTGATGAGCCACTATTGTTTAAGCGTAGTTGGAATGTTCAGATTCTTGCCGGTGTAAATGAGCCTGAAGAAAAACTTGTTGGCAGGTTCCGCAGGGAGGTGTTGAAGGCGGGCGTTCTTCAAGAATGCAAGCGTAGAAGGTTTTTTGAAAGTACGCAGCAGAAAAAGAAGAGGAAGACCCGTGAAGCTGCTAAACGTAAACGGAAAAGGTTGCTTCTATTTTTCTTTTTAAGAAGGGAAATTTACAGAATATTGAACTGAACTACTTAACGTTATAGAAACTTCTATTATTATGCTGATTTCAAAGTTCTTGTTTGATTTATCGTTTACTGTTTTTGGAACATTTTGAGTTAAATTCAACTAAAAGTTTGTGAAATTTGATGTTGCTTGTTGAAACTTAAGACAGTAGCTATTTGCGAACTAAGAATTGATTATGTGTTAGTCTAGACTTTTGCCAATTAGGCTGTCAACTAAGATGTCACGTCACCTTTTCGACTAGCGGACCTGGATCGATTGACCAACTTAAAACAAGTTTTTAAAGTTTGGCGATCAACTTGAAATGAATTTTAGTATGGTGATTGCATGAAATTATGCTAAAAGTTCAGAGATCGTCAGTGTTTTTAACCTGGAATGTTTTATCTGTAAGTAAAAAATGACATGGAAATTCAGGCGAGAAAAAAGCCCGGTTCCCTGAAAAGATAAAACGGGAGAGGAGAGAGTAACCTTAGAAGACTAGAGAGTTTACATAAATAAAAACAATACGAATTGGGGCATAGGAATAAATGGATAGAATGTCGAATCTATGGTGTTAAATTGTTGTGGGTCAAATTTTTTTTTTTCTCCTTGATTTGTGTTCATGTGTATTCTTGATGGGAAATGGTGATGGTTTGAAGTTTGTTTAGGTACAAGATGAACAAAATGTACAACTGATGAAGGTTTAGTTGTATGTTAGAATTTTAAGTTCTTGTTACTGCTCTGTATATAGCCCCTCGAAAGGTATTTGAGTTGAATGAGGACCTATTTGAACATAAGGGTCTGAATTGAATGGAACCGAGACTTGAAATGATTGAAATGATAAAGATTTTAATTTTATATGGACATTGATCAGGTAAATGAAATTTTGAACTTAAGAGAACTCCTTTGACGCACGATTAAATTTCGTTATTTATGCTTGACTTTGTGATCTGATTTCACCTCAGAGTCTTCCCCGCTACCACTTTCCTTTCTATCTTCCTTTATTTTTTCCCATCCAACTCAAAACGGTAACACTCATCGTCGATATCAGGGCTAAGTTGTGGAAAAACATTTAGAACTTCAAAGTATATTATGGAATATTTGAATGCACGACTATCCTTATCATTCTTGGCAACAGTCATATTGTCTCCTTTTTTTTTATCAGGCGACCACAATCTAAAGCATCAGTAAGGGTCAAGAAGGAAGATCTGAAGAAGAAAGATGAATCTGAGGATGATAACTGGGAGATTTTTGATGTAGATTTACCATATTGTTGACAGCTAGTATAGTACCAATGCTAACTCTATAAGTGGTCAGAGATTTGTAAGGGAACTGGGAAATGTCGTCTTTTACTGATCTGCAGACTGTCAATTGAAGGATATGGTAAAGCAAAGTACTCACCTGTTGATTATCGGAGATGGAAGGATGCATCTGATGCTAAACTCCACGAGTTCTCTAACTCGGGCATTTTGTTAATGACTCGCTTGTGCTGCTATGAATATTTTGGTACTTGATGTTGAAACAAACTTGCATTGCTTCCCTGTGGCAATGCGTTGAATTAATATTATTGCTTTCTTAGGGTTTTCCAGTTGAAGACGGAAACTTTACTGGTGTTGGCTTGTGTATTCATTCCAAAGCACAAAGATAATATCATGGAAGAAAAACACTTGCAATTTGTATTTCTCTGTTCATGCACATTCTTCCATTTCTCAACCTTTTTAACTTCTGTGTAGTCTGACGATCATCCAACCATTATTTCCACGTTAGGTGTAGTGTTGATTGATGGCTCGGGAAATTAAAGAAAGCGAAAGAAGTTAAAATATTGTCATTATGCTATTCAATTTTGTGTAATTCCATGTATCAAAACATGTTCTATATGAATCACTTGCCTTGTAATCACGATGGTGACAAAGCAAGCTTTATTCTCAATAGACGTGAGATTGAATGTAAATCTTTTATTTTTTTTTCCTTGAGTCGTTTAATTCGTGTAAAAGTTTGAATACTATTAGATCATTATGGATGTACGTTACTTTTTTGACTTGCTATAAGTATATTGCTTTAATCTTGGACTTGCGAACAAAATTAGAGAAGGTGTGTCACAACCACCTCAGTTATATTATCTTAATTCTGTTGAGAGTTAGAAATCTTAATTTTATACAATCAAGAGTAATTAAATCACATAAAGGAAAAAGAGACAGAAGAATACACAATTTATGGACGTTCGTCGCAATGTGAGATTACGTCATATTTTGTCACTGCAATAATTCATTATGATGAAATCGATCAACATACTAATTTTACATAGCGGTAATAATTAGGCTCACGAAGTAATAGATTTATCTTAAATAATGCTATTCATCTAGAATCAAGACGATTATCGGTGTATATGGATCATTGTCACATTATTCAATGAAGTTGGAATGCATTTTTATCAAAGCACACGAGTAAGTACACGATGTTCCCCCGAGTACTTGCCTTGATGGCTAACCCAGTCATGCCGTCCCTGCCCC
Source organism: Fraxinus ornus (assembly GCA_903798235.1). NCBI lineage: Eukaryota > Viridiplantae > Streptophyta > Magnoliopsida > Lamiales > Oleaceae > Fraxinus > Fraxinus ornus. The sequence continues at coordinate 21,791 of CAIGRF010334469.1, forward strand.
CACCCTGCTTGTTCGATTCAAGCTGACAATTTCTACCAAATTGAAACCGAAGTCTGGGGACAGTTCTCTTTTCAACTTGCACAACAGCAGGCATGTAGCCGAATGCAATCTAGAAAACAGTTCTTGGCCGGACATAAGAATTGCAGAATATGCTGCGCCGGATCCATGGAATAAAATCTGCAGTCATAATTCAAATAATCCATTGTGATGAAACCAAAAATCCATGATTAAGATAGTTGGTTATATTATTGGAAATAATTAGTATATTTTACTGTCCTAGAAATGCAAGAGAATCTATTTACCGTCCTAACTTTAACAGTTTATAAGTGATTAAGAGTGGAAGGGATAGAAGATCACAAATTCGAGATTCTGATTTCTTAGTGATCTTTGCCACATCCACCTCAAGTTTCCTATGCACTCTGATTCCATGAATATATCTATCATATAATATGTTTTTATGTAAGTATATTCATGGGCGGACCCGGGGGTACTGGGGACACGTGCCCCCAACATTTGAGATTTTTTTAAATTATAAAATCTTGTTTGGTATCGATTGAAATCTAAATTAAAGTTAACAATTAATTTTAATAACATATTTCATGGAATTCATAACTGTTTAACTTTTATCAAAATTTACTAAAAATTTGATTTTAATCTCCACTAAACATAGGCAAAAATTTGAATTTCGATAATATACTAATTTTAAAAATTCTCCGATGATCGCACGCTAATTGAATATACAAATTGCTTATGCCATTTCAAAACTTATTTCAAAAATTATATTATGGACATAGCGTCCAAACAAATATCGAAAATAGTTAAAAAATTCAATTATTTCATTAACATTTATTATTTTTGCAATACAAAATTTTTAATGTAATTTTCATCATTTTATTAATTTTACATCCGAAAAAGTCATATCCCATGTGATGCTGCCAAAAATCGCACATATGTCATTTCAAAACTTATTTCAAAAATTATATTATGGACATATCGTCCAAACAAATATCGAAAATAGTTAAAAAAATTCAATTATTTCATTAACATTTATTATTTTTGCAATACAAAATTTTTAATGTAATTTTCATCATTTTATTAATTTTACATCCGAAAAAGTCAATCCCATGTAAATTGTCGGATGCAAAATTAAATGGAGTATGATTTTTTTGGACTTAAATTTTCAATTGTAAAATTTCTCTCAATTTCTTTGCAAATTTGATTGTGCCCCCTAACTTTAAAGTTCTACGTTCGCCCCTGATTATATTCTATGCATATTGTAGGATCTCAAAAGGCCATGGTAGAGGTGCAGCACAAATGTTTGTGATTGAGTAAATAGTTATATGAACGATCGAACTGTATTGATATGGACGTAAATATTTGCACGCAAAATAAGGTTAAAATGTGAGTAAAACTACTAAAAAGTACATCAAGTGCATGATTGGCTAGTTGTAAACAGCTTGTGACTGTGTGGAAAAGGCCCATGTCCATAACATCGATTTTAGGTAAGAACGACTTCTCACAATTTTGTTCATTTGCAGCAAAATATTTTCCTTTTGGCTCGGTTCAAAAAGTTATATTTCTCAAGATGCTTCAAACCCAAATAGAAATCTCTATCTCAGCATAGGTCTTGGATCAAGGACTTGTGTCTCATCTCAATTGAAAAGACTATAATAATTAATCTCCCTTAAAAATTGGGATTTGCAGATCATAGAAAATAGATTAAACCCCTGTTTGATTTACATTATTTATATTATATTGAAGAATGAGTGGTTGAAAATGAGTAGAAGAATGAGAATGAAAAAAATAATGTGTACCAAACAGGGGCTTAGGTAAGAACGGCTACTCACAATTTTGTTCATTTGCAGCAAAATATTTTCCTTTTGGCTCGGTTCAAAAAGTTATGTTTCTCAAGATGCTTCAAACCCAAATAGAAATCTCTATCTCAGCCTCAGCATAGGTCTTGGATCAAGGACTTGTGTCTCATCTCAATTGAAAAGACTACAATAATTAATCTCCCTTAAAAATTGGGATTTGCAGATCATAGAAAATAGCACTCAAACCATTTTCATGCATGTTATTAAAGGGTCAACCGGCAAGCGAAAAAGAAATGAAAATTCATTAAGTGCATGTGCATATGAATTTGTAAAAGTTAAGGTTTCGTGGCTTTCATCTAAATTCGAGGCATTTGTACAATGTTGTGGCATCGTAGACTGGAAAATTATGACTAGTTGCCAAATATGTAGTGCCAAAGAAGGAACTTGGAGAATATTGATAGGTCTATGCTACAAATATTTTTGTCTGCTAAAAAAAGACATTCATTAAAACTTCATTTTTCTCGTGTTTGTTTGCATGTAGTATGATCCAAAAACTTTGTTAAATATGGTAACAAGAATGCCTTTGATTGTTGTCTATATAAGTTACCTTCGTTTGTTAAGTGGTTCTTTCAAGAGCCTTACTTCAAGATCAAGGGCAAAGAGGGGGAGAGATCTCTGATAATTATATGGCTTATAGTTTCTTGTTACGAGATTCGTGCAATGAGAGAAAAAATTTTGTGGCTTCATACCCGAGCCTACCCATTTTGGAGAATGCGAAGTCCTTCTGGTTCCCGATTTTGTCTGATGAAATCGGTGACTTCAAGAGGCTGAAGCGAACTGCAAGTGTTGGCGTTTTCCCCACTGATAACAGTTATGACAATAGTGGTAATGACAGCATTGTTCGTACTAATAGCAAGAGTAGTTTGAACAGCTTTCCAAGGCTTCACTTTCGCGATCACATATGGACATATTCTCAACGATACCTTGCAGCCGAGGCCCTAGAAGAGGCTACAGCAGTCATTGGTTCGGAGGATAGAGGAAGTGAAAGCGTAGAAGTAGACAGAAAGGGGGATGGAACAAAATTAGTCCAACAACTCATTTCTTGTGCTGAAGCTGTGGCTTGTCGGGATAAGTCACATGCTTCAGTCTTATTATCCGAGCTTCGGTCTAATGCTTTAGTCTTTGGTTCTTCGTTTCAACGCGTAGCATCCTGTTTCGTGCAGGGACTTGCTGATAGGCTGGCTTTAGTTCAACCCCTAGGCACTGTTGGCTATGTAGCTCCTAAAATGAACGTAATGGACATTGCCTCGATAAAAAAGGAGGAAGCTTTACGCCTTGTTTATGAAATTTGCCCACATATTCAGTTTGGTCACTTTGTGGCAAATTCTTCAATATTGGAAGCCTTTGAGGGAGAGAGTTTAGTCCATGTGATGGACTTGGGCATGACTCTTGGTCTGCCGCATGGACACCAATGGCGCGGCCTAATTCAAAGCCTTGCCAAGCGCTCGGGCCCACCTCCCCGTCTTCGGATCACAGCAGTCGGCCTCTGCGTTGATCGATTTCGAGTCATTGGAGACGAGCTCGAGAATTATGCACAAAGCCTAGGACTGTATTTGGAGTTTTCAATGGTAGAAAGCAACTTGGAACACCTTAAACCTAAAGACATCAAGGTTCTTTCTGGGGAGGTCCTCGTAGTCAACAGCATTCTGCAACTACATTGTGTGGTGAAAGAAAGCCGGGGCGCCTTAAACTCGTTTTTGCAGATAATTCACGAGCTCTCGCCAAAGGTTTTAGTCCTTGTTGAGCAGGACTCGAGCCACAATGGACCTTTCTTTCTCGGACGATTCATGGAAGCGTTACATTACTACTCTGCAATCTTCGACTCCCTCGACGCCATGCTGCCTAAATATGACACAAAGCGTGCTAAGATAGAACAATTCTATTTTGCCGAGGAAATCAAAAACATAGTAAGCTGCGAAGGGCAGGCCAGGGTAGAAAGGCATGAGAGGGTCGACCAATGGCGTAGAAGGATGAGTCGAGCTGGATTTCAGCCTGCACCGCTGAAAATGTTAGCTCAAGCCAAGAAATGGCTAAACAACATCAATGCCTGTGAAGGCTACACCATTGTAGAAGAAAAGGGTTGCCTTGTTCTAGGATGGAAATCTAAGCCCATTGTGGCTGCTTCTTGCTGGAAATGCTGAAATTAATTTCCTTTTCTAAACTTTATATGGGATTAAGTCTCAAAGAAAATAAGATAAAAACTCAAAAATAATAATAATAATAATAATGATGATAGGCTATAACAGTGTTTTTTAGCCTAAACTTTCAGTCTTTCGAGACAAGTTTGGAGTTAAAATAAGAAATCTGAATAGATTGTGTGAGCTGTTCAGATGAAATAAACTGATTCTGTTGGTTTTGTGTGCATAAAGATTTGGTGTACAGCCAAAAAAATTAACGTTTCTTTCATTCTTTGATTGCAAAAATGCACTAATTTCAGCTTATTTCTCTATTCCTGTCAGCTCTCAAAAATGTAAATTAGTGAAGTAAAATGTTCAGAAGGGACATGATCAAATTACTATCATCTAGTTTTGATGACATTTTTTTTTTTTTTTAAGTAGGAACCCGCAGCCGCTATGCGTGAGTGCGCACTGGGTAAACCTCGCTTCATGTGCAGTAACCCGCAAATTACACATGAGAGATAAATCGCAAATTTTTCAAAAAAAAAAAATTTCGGGGGCCCCGGGTCCCCCCACCCCTTCAACTCTGGGACCCCCCTTCTTCGACGGGCTGGCTCCGCCCTTGCGTAAATTGATATAGTAACATTAAAGATGTTATATAATATTACTCTATTTTATTGAAGGGATCATAAAATGATTTGTAGAGTCGAACAACAAATTCATCTAGTATATCTATATCACCAACTTAAATGCACATAAAGCGGAGATAGAATTTCTCGAACAACATGCATACCTTTAACGTAGTACCTTGTTAAAACTAGCATGTAAATTGAAGTTAATGGATATATGATACGTGGTTAATCCACTTGTACATAATGGATTACCTCCTCTCACATAATGCGCGGAGCTCGCGTGTATTTAAAAATCTCGACAATATAGTCACATTCCCATTGTGAGTTGTAGGCAAAAGATCTAATAAAAAAAATTGACACACATAACATGATACATTGATACTATGATACGATATTCGAATATCAAACCTTTTACTCCTAAAAAATATTTTATCTTCTTGTCACGCAAATGAAGAGGTCTCATTGGTACCCCCACCTCACCCACCAACACCCAAACTTTTCAATTTCCTTTTAATTATTCTACTAAAAAATAAAAATGATACCTCAAAAATGGAAATTACGTGATTCCCTCAAACACACCTTCCAGAACCTACCTTCACAAACTGTCCCTCGTCCTCACCTAATAAACTACACCTCAACATCAGTCATCACTATTAACGGCTTAGGTTTGATCTCATTTCTAATCATATTTGATCCACTGCAAAGAGCGCGAAATTTAAGTACACCGTATGTAGTGTAACATATCCTTCAAACCCATTAAAAGCCACTCCTACCAGAAGTCTCCCCTCATTATACACATTTATCTCCCACCGTCGCTGTTTACTCTTCTCTAGTGTCTCACTCTTTACTAAACTACTAAAATGGGTAATTTTCAGAATTTTCATTTTTGTTTATTGTAATATTGGTTAATTGATTGATATTTTTGTTAGTTATCGTTTAATTTTTTTTCGTTTGTGTTTTTACAGGCAAGATTAAGATTGGAATCAACGGTAATAGATCTGATCTAAATGATTGCTTTGATTTTCTAACTATGTTTTATTTCACGGAGTTTGGTAAATTATGTTTGATTATTTGAAGGTTTTGGAAGAATTGGCCGGTTGGTGGCTAGAGTTGCTTTGCAGAGAGATGATGTTGAGCTTGTTGCAGTCAACGATCCGTTCATCACCGTTGATTATATGGTATTTTTGCATTTTCGCTCGTTTTTTCAGTCTTATTGTACACTTTTGGGGTTTTAGTTTGGGATCATGAGCCCTGGACCTGTTTGCTTAAGCGATTTTTTGACAAATCATCCTAAAAGTGCTTTGTTTGCATGATTTAGGTATAATTACTAGATGCATGATTGTGCTTTTTGTAGCAGTGTGTAATCTCATAGCAAGTTTATTTGAAGAGTTTGATCTCCCCCAGTTAATTATTTGTCAAATGTTTGTGGAATGAGTTTGTGGTGATGTTATATTTTGTGCAATTGTTGCAGACATATATGTTTAAGTATGACAGTGTTCACGGTCAATGGAAGCACCATGAACTAAAGGTCAAGGATGATAAGACCCTTTTATTCGGCGAGAAGACTGTAACTGTTTTTGGCGTTAGGTACTCATATGTAGCTTTATATGACCTTTTTTCTTGATTGCCTCGTGTGTGCATGTGGATCCTGGGCTAGTTATTGATATCTTTCCACATTGAATTGAATTTGAAGGAACCCAGAAGAGATTCCATGGGCCGAGACTGGCGCTGAATACATTGTGGAGTCAACTGGAGTGTTCACTGACAAGGACAAGGCTGCAGCCCATTTGAAGGTTTATTCTCTCTGAATGATCATATTTTTCTATTATTTTACATTCCGAAATATTTAGCTATTGCTTTCGATGGTACCTGAAAGGACAGGTGAATGTAGGTGAAAAAAAAATTCTAGCTGTAGGTATTTATTATTCATAGTTATTTGCTGTACAGTTCTGTAAAATGATTTTATTTTGTTGTTTGCATCACCAATATGATTCGGTAGCTTTGTTTATATATGTGATGCATTTTTCTGCTTGTGTACACTGGTAGTCCAGCCATTACTGCTGTTTATGAAGTCATTGCTAAATATGAGTGACTGCAAACCTGATTTAGCCCTTGTTTGGCACCCATTCTTTTCTCATTCTCATTCTCATTATCCAAATAAAATAATATTACACACAAATCTAAAACTTTTCGTCACTTTTTCACCACACATTCTCCCATCAATCACTATTCCAAAATTTCTCATTCTCATAAAATGGGTGTCAAACAGGGCCTTAGTACTGGTTTGGTAAAGCATTTGTTTGCTAAAAAGCTCGTCAAACTTCATTTTTAACTATTCATTTCATTGCGCACACAACTTTTACCCATTTTCACCCCATGTTTCATGGGAAATGTTCAATAAAAACTCATTTTCATCTACACATTATTCCAATAAAATAATTTTACACTTGAACCAAAAAAAAATTTCCTATTTTTTAACGGAACATTCTCCAAAAATTTACTATTACAAAATCTATTCTACAAAAAAATGGGGCTCAAATAGGGCTTTGGTTGTGGTTGACTTGTTTTGTGTCTAAGCATTATGTTAATTTTTAGGTGACAGTTTTTAGTTGAAATAATCAAATTTTTTTAATCTCAATTTTGAAATAGAGACAAAAACATGCGAGGACTCAAATTTGTTGAGACCTGAAATGGAAATTTGCAATTTTTAAACTTTAAGCAGCTCCAGCATTGTTGCTCGTGTTATAATATTTCCCTTTAATTTCTTGAATTAGGGTGGTGCAAAAAAAGTCATTATTTCTGCACCAAGCAAGGATGCACCCATGTTTGTTGTGGGTGTCAATGAGAAGGAATACAAGCCCGAACTCAACATTGTTTCCAATGCCAGCTGCACCACCAACTGCCTTGCTCCCTTGGCAAAGGTTTGCAGCTACTGTTGTAAACTTGTGTATTCATGTGTATATTCTGTAATGACTTCTCAAGTTTTCAGGTTATTCACGATAGGTTTGGAATTGTTGAGGGGCTTATGACCACAGTCCACTCTATTACAGGTAGGTTTGGTTATTTATTTTGTTTGGCATTTGAAACTGTGCCGTTTCTGATGGTGTGTCTTTCTGTTATTTAGCAACTCAAAAAACTGTTGATGGACCATCTTCCAAGGACTGGAGGGGTGGAAGAGCTGCTTCATTCAACATCATTCCCAGCAGCACGGGAGCTGCCAAGGTATTAAATTCTTTGAAAGTGGTACAAACCTGTGTAGTACTATCATTGACGGAAGATTGAGCTTGTATTGCAGTACTTCGTTTCCTTCAATTTAGCTCAGCGTTGTCATTAATCATTTCCTCCGGTTAACTGCCACTTCTCTTTGAAGGCTGTTGGAAAAGTTCTTCCTGCACTGAATGGAAAGCTGACTGGAATGGCCTTCCGTGTGCCTACTATTGATGTCTCCGTGGTTGATCTCACTGTAAGGTTGGAGAAAGAGGCTAGCTATGATGAAATCAAGGCTGCCATCAAGTAAGGATGCATGGTTTTTCAATTTATGTCTTTATGCAAATGTTGATGTTTATCTCTGTGGTACTGTATCAAGTGGCCCTTAACCACAAAAAAAATATAAAATAAATAACATATTATATAAATAAATAAAATCCATTTTTTCTTAACAATAATGCACATTCATAACCCCATTTGATCGTTGTTTTTGAGCTTTTGACAGGGAGGAGTCTGAGGGAAAGTTGAAGGGAATCTTAGGCTTCACCGAAGATGATGTGGTTTCCACTGACTTTGTGGGTGACAGCAGGTGAAGTTTTTTACTTTACTTATGATTGGGTTTGGATACTCTTGTTTAGCGTTCTTTTTCCTTGCTTGCTTTATTTGCATTTTTAAACATATTTTATCACTCCTTTGATGGCTCCCCCACCCACAACCCCTTAAATAAAGATTAGACTGACAAAAGAATTTGGCAGGACCACAGTTTAATCAGCTGGGATTGGCTTGTGGTTCTACCCTCTTAACTGTATTGTATAGATGCCTGTGTTCCTCTATAAAGAGATTCTTGGTTGCTCTCGAAACTAGTAGAATTGATTGCTCTGGTGCAATTGCAGGTCAAGCATCTTTGATGCCAAGGCAGGAATTGCTTTGAGTAAGAACTTTGTCAAACTTGTTTCGTGGTATGACAATGAATGGGGTTACAGGTAATTTCAGTGAATCTTTTTTGTGTACCTACAACATTTGGAAGAAGCCTAGTTCAGTTTTCTTGGAAATCTTTTCATCTGATATCTATTTCAATGTTGCAGTTCACGTGTGGTTGACTTGATTAAGCACATGGCTTCAACTCAGTAATATATATGAGATTCTGCACAATGGTTTTGCATTACTCTTCACGGTGTCACTTTTTCTGAAGAAGTAAGTTTAAAACCAGTCACAATAAAGGGAGCAGGAGAACGTGCAGTTTGTTGCGTTGTGCATGTTTTGATTTTAATGGGATGTCTTGAGGATTCTTGTGACTTGCAATTTCCCAAGCATCTCTTATATGCAGTTTTGTATCGAAAATAACGTTGGAACTATTTTCTATTTTGTGGAATGTCCAATGCTTTAATATTGTTAATACTTTACTCCATGGCCCTAGATAATTTGTATGGTTTTGGACATGCGTATCTGGCCTGCAGTATTTGAACTTGTCCTGTCGTGGATCAAGTTGTCCCATCTTATCGCCTTACCCTTAGTCAAGATATTGTGGTTGTGAATTAGGAAGTGGTAGGCAAGCAAAAATACATGCCTGCAATAATTACAAGGACATTTGTTAGTGCTTCTATACTTTCAACTTGTGGATTATGAGAATATGGTGCTCGAGTTTGAACACTATTGCAGACAAAGCAACCATATTAGCTATTATCAATTTTTCATTCATTCTTGGGGAAAATCATAGACGTTAACTAGGAAGGAAAAAGCAGAAGTGTATATTGAGAAGAATGAGAAGGAGAGAGAGAGACAGTAAAGAGATGAACAAATTAAAGGATTTTCTTGAGTAGAGTGATGACCATTTGATGCTTGCTCGCATTTTTATCAGGTTTGTAAGGTCCTTGGCCTTGTCTACTCTTCCGAGTATGGCCAGATTTCAAGTAGACAACACAGTAGGCAGCTAGTCGACCATGTCACAATGTCTAATGCCAAGCCGCTGTCCGTCCTGTCATAGCCAACTGGTAAGCTTTTAACAAGCGTTAAGGTTGGGCCTGTCATAGCCAACTGGAAAGCTTTTAACAAGCGTTAAGCTTGAGTCTGTTTTCGACGAGGACTGTTCACTTGACAACTGCTACCAGTTGGTTGGATCTCATTGTCTAAGCCTTTGACAATTAGGTAGACGGAGAGATTATGCAGTCATCTTGTAAACAACGACAATTGTTTTATAATAATAAAGATAAAAATGATCGAAGAAAATAAAAAGTGAACTAAATAAGCAAATTCTTTGCACCATGAAATAGAGAATAGAGAAGGAAATCGTGCTTTATATCCATGTCTGATTACCAAAATCATTACACCAACTGTTTCACCCAAGAGTGAAACTAGTTGGATCACTCAATTTCTCCATCTTCCGGATCATTTCAAGTATCTGGGATGATTAGATAATCAACGTCTTCCTCGTCCCCCTCTATATACTGATCAAAGTTACTCCTGTGGATTTCCCGTTGCCTGAAATTTGAAACTGCCAAGGCCCACTTTCAGAACACTCAAGCTGTCTCCTCAATTATGATCTGTGAGATCTCATCAGGTGCGGCTCTAAGCATTTCTAAAGCTTCAATAAAATTGCTATTTTCATTAATTTCGACAGTTTATCTGATAAAAACACAACTAATAAACACGGGAATGTTAAAAATTCACATGATTTTTGCCACTTGAGAAATTCTCTAAATTAACCATCTGCCGCTTCCTTTTCAAATGCTATTTTCCTTTTGGTTTCTGCTGCAGCTTGTGCTTCAGCTTTTCTTCGAGCAAGCAGACGAGCTTCATCTGAATGTGCGTAAGTTTGAAACATCATTATATGGTAAAATCTAACAGAAATAAATCAACATGTCAATTCCCAGCTCAAAGCAATGCGCATTAGCCCAATACAGTATTATTTTCAAGAAACTTGGATCATCTTCTTGACTCCGCCTTTCAAGTTTCAGTATTTCAGGGCCCTGTTTCTCGCCCTGAAAGTTTTCAAGTGCTTCATTTGCTGCTCAACAGGAGGGGAATGCAATTAAGCAAGCTAAAACTTCACTAGTAAATCAAAGTTCAAAACTCCTTCTCAAGACTATTCTCTTTGGCTTTGATTATAATATCGCCATATCGGCCTCTCAACAAAGCGGTACAGTGAAAGCTTTTGATGGGAGACTGGCCTCTCAGGTGCTAAAACACAGCACTATGCTGGTAAGATGCTGCTGCCTAACTAATACCACACAATTTTTTCGTTGCTTTTCATTGCTATCTCCCCTTGACGACAATTTAACATCAGGATCTGAATCCTTGACGACATCTGATTCGTAATAGCACCAAGATCAAGACGTTAAATTCTATTAATACTAAAAAGTTGCAATAACTCATTGATAGTGAAGTTAGATTGCCATGAATATGATCACAAATGATAAAAACAGTGACCAAGAAATTAAGATTGAAACACCCCGACCAACCCACCCCCGAGGGCTTGCATGGAGAAAATGACCAATAATTTCAACTGCATAATCAAGGTCAATTGTCGATTACATTATTGACACTTGAATTATTCCGTTAGTTTCGATTAATGAAAGTAAATCATGCAAATTTGTGAGTTCAAGTAAGATTTTGATTGCATCAGTTGGCCAACAAAAGGATCAAACTTCAAAAACCCAATATTAAATTGAAGATTCCTTGCACTCATTCAAAATCAAGAGAAAATACAAAATAATTCACAAATTTCATAGGGATTAATTTTCAATAATTCTATCACAAGTTCCGTCTTCAAGAAATGATTCGCAAGAGCAGGGTATGATTCACTAAAGTTAATTAGCATTTATGAACCTAAAGATAGGGCAGCCTTTGCATCAAGTCTCCATGCAAACCCTCCACACTCCATTCTCCACACATCACATGGCACCGTGAGAGAGGTGGTCGGACTTTTCACCACCCTCAGCCAGCATGTGAAAGAGGGCCAACCCACCGGCAGCACCACCCCCTTGTTGATCACTAGCCACACCTCCGCCGCAGCATCACCTTGTACCATCTGCTTGTAGGCCAAATTTGTCCACTTCACCCTGTTCAGACAGTCTGTTATGAACCCCGGACACGTGTCGAGATATAGATTCATCATTCTCTCCTCGTCCGTACGCCCTAGTCCGTAAACATCACAATGCTCCCACGCGTCGGTTATGCGTTCAACCTTCACCCATGATCCGACCACCGCCGGTGGAAGGTCCTCCATGTCGTGACCGACGTGCTTTTCTTCATTCCCAAAATTTAGCCATAAAGGTGAACTCTGTGGCTCCCTTTTGGAACTTTCCTTCACATCAGGCGTCTCCGGCAATAACAGCAGCGTCACCGCCGTGTCACCTCCGGAATTTGACTCATTGGAGGCTGTTCTACCATTTAACTCACTATCTTCAGATGAAGCCTTCCTTTTTCTCACAGTACACTTCTTTTCACTACTTGCACTATATTTTTCACACAGTCTTTTTCCAATCTCAACTTTAACACTCAGATCGGCGTTTTCCGGGACGGCGGACATGCTTCCGCAGCCGCTGGAAAACGACCCAATTGCAGCAGCCGGCTTTGGCGCTATAGGCCGGAATCTCTGCATTATCCGGTCCATTTTCGACATATTATACGCACTCACACTCTCAGCATCATGTCTTGCAATACAGCACCCATTCCCTTCCATTCATTTTCACTCAAAATTTCTCACCAAATTCTTGCACATAGAGGAAAAACACAGGGGGAAGAAGAGTAACCTATGATTTATGCAGAAAAGGATGGGGATGTGGGACACGTGTGAAGGGATCTGAACGTGTAAGAGAGGTAATTGGCTGAGGGAGTAGGAAACGTGGCGAAAGGACAAGGAGAAGCAGCATAAAGCGGCGAATAGAAGAAAAGATAAAGTCCGACCACCGCCCTGTAACCAATGATATTTTGTATAGTTGCAAGTACTGGATCCAAAAGCGGACACCTAGGTCTCCATGCATATTGTTGAAGTTCTAGAACGTGGACACGTGGTTGAATAATGTGACCAATCCCTTCGCAGTAATCCTCCTTAAATATTCTTATAATTGAGCTATACAAATTATATAAATCGACTCAAAGACAGGTTCAAAAATATAGAGGAGACGTGTGTCAATTTGTGATTGAACAATTTGAAAAAAAAAAATAATAATAACAATATACTAAGGGCTTGTCTGGGTGCAATTAGAATTGCAATTTCAACCGTTGCCAAGTAAAATTTTGACAGTTGCTTTTCACCATTTTCTAAGAAAATTAGACATGGCAGCCGCAATATTGGACCATTTTTTGACATAATGAAGTTTTTGTCCTTAATATTTAATTCATTTTGCATGACATATAGGCTTCTTCGCTATTTGGTGTTAAAAATGTCAAATTTTGCTGTCAAAGTGGGCTCCATTCTGCAGTTAAAAAATGGTCACTTAATTGCTGAAAATGGGAAGAAAGCGCTTAATTATTAACTGTCACATTATTATTCATATTCTTATGCCCTTTGTGAAAATAAGTCAAGTCTTCCTCAAATTAGCCTTTCTTTTCATAATTCTCTTAATAGAAATGCAGTTGCAAGTAAAATCATCCTTTTTGGTGCCATTTTAGACCACACTTCGAAATACTCTATAACACTTGACAGAGGCATTAGATACTTCTAAGCATTACCGAAATTGATAGTTATGAATACATGCTGCTTTTGATGTTATGTGTATGCAATGAGCAGAAACAGAGAATTTTTTTTATCTTATAATTTAAAATCTTTCACAAGAAATAGAAAACCAGCGTATACCATTTATTATTGGTAATAGAAGTAGTACTCACAATACAGACATGGTGCCAGAATTGGAATAGAACATGTAACAAAGAGCCTAATTAAAAGTACTACAGATTCTCATGTCTTACAAAGATTTCCTCGGATCAGACGAATGTTGGCCCTTGAGTACGAAGACAGATTGGAACTAGGAGCATGACTGCAAGACACATCGGTGAATGTTGGCCCTTGAGTACGAAGACAGATTGGAACTAGGAGCATGACTGCAAGACACATCGGTTGAGCGAAATGAAAGGTTTAAAGCCTAGAGGATGATCCCTTGGTGTAGTGGATGACAATATGATTATAGGCATCAAGGGTCAGAAAATCATCTAAAATTGGTGTAGTGCATTGTCTGGTAAAAATCTTGCAAGCCTCCTTGTACATTCCTTTCTTAAATTTCTCTTGACCAACTTCTCTCTCAATCCTAGTCATTTCCTCTTCAACTACTCGCCCGAAGAGCTCACGAGTCACCTTCACACCCAGGCCGTCTCCATCCAATTCGACTCCATATTTCAACCACTGCCAGTTCTGGACTCGGCTTATTTCAGCTGTGGCTGCATCCTCCATGAGGTTGTATAGGGGAACGGATCCGGTTCCCGTGAGCCATGCTGCCAAGTACTGGATTCCAACCCTGGTGTTGAGACGGAGGCCTTCCATGGTTCGTACGCCTCTTGGCCTCTGCAGGAGGTCTTCTTCAGTCAAGTTGGCCACATCTTCGCGTTTCACGGTGTGAATTTGGTTCGTCTTGTTGCCCATGCTGTTGGTGAGGACTTCCATGATGGCCGGGATCAGTCCCGGGTGGGCTGCCCATGTTCCATCATGCCCAGCCTTCACTTCTCTCAATTTGTCCTTCCTTACCAATTCCAAAGCTGCCTCGTTTGCCACTGGGTCGTCCCGGATTGGAATTTGAGCGGCCTGTTCAAGCAAGACAAGTTGGAGCTTCGTTCAATAAGAAAATTTAAGAGAATCCTTAAACGAAAACTTGTAAAGCTTGTATAACTTAGACGAACGCTAACCATTCCTCCCATGGCATGCACGCCACGCCTATGACAGGTTCTGATGAGCAAATCAGAGTAACTTCTCATGAAGTGCTGAGTCATTCCCACTAGAACTCTATCAGGCAGGAGACGATCCGGGTGAGCCTGGAAAGTTTTGACGTAGCTGAATATATAATCCCATCTACCACAGTTCAGACCAACAGAATGGTCTCTTAGCTCATACAGAACTTCATCCATTTGAAAAACGACTGGAAGTGTTTCAATCAAAACAGTGGCTCTAATGCTTCCCCTCTCAATTCCAGCCAATTTTTCAGCCCTCTCAAATACATTGTTCCAAATTTTTGCTTCCCTGTTAAAAAAAAAAAAAATAAACACGTATCATGTTACTCGAGAACAAAGTTTTGAGCAAAAAGTGACGCTGCTTACTATTCAATTACACATCCTTACCTCGAGTGTTCCATTTTCGGGAGATAGAAGAAAGGCCCGAAGCCTTCACCTTGTGTCTGGGGAAACGCCATGCAGTTGTGGAAAAAATAGAGACCGAAGTCCACTAGGCAACCGGTAGCTGGTTCACCATCAATGAAGATGTGAGACTCGGGTAGGTGCCAGCCTCTTGGACGAACAAAAAGCTTAGCCGTCTGATCATTAAGCTTGTAAACCCGATTTCTAGCTTTGTCATGGAAGCTTATAGTCCTATTAACAGCATCCTTTAAGTTAACTTGTCCGCGCATTAGGTTCTCCCAGCTTGGCGAGAGAGCATCCTCAAAATCAGCCTATGGAAAATTTAAATTGCAAATATGATTCCATGGCTTTAAAACAATCGATTATTGTGATAAGTGAAATTTAAAGCTAAGCCAAATATATAATCAACAAATTTTGTACTCTACTCAGTACTCACCATGAAAACTTTGGCTCCAGAATTGAGTGCATTGATGATCATCTTCCTTTCCACAGGCCCTGTAATTTCCACCCTGCGATCAGCAAGCGCCGGCGGCACGGTGGCACAAACCCAGTCCCCTTCCCTTATGTATTTCGTGGCCGGATCAAACCCCGGTAAACCCCCGTTATTGTATCTAATTTTAGCCTCCTTTCTGCACTCCAAAGCATACTTAATATAGTTCCTGAACTCCCTCTGCAAAACAGCCACAAATTGCAGAGCATCCCTGGTCAAAATTTTTGCAAATTCTGCGTCGTATTTGCCCATAACGTCCACTCCCTCAGGCACATCATATGCCATGCCAATTTTTCTCTCTGTAGAAGAAGGTTCAAGAAAGGTTTCAAAACCCACCATTTTGTTTAGATTATTGTTCTTTTTCGAAGAAATTTGGAGTATGGATTTGTGAAAAAGTAGATAAAATACTTGAAGAATGAGGAAATATATAAAGGTGGGGGCGTGGGTAGTGGATAGCTACAGAGAGCGTTATCGTTATGGTGGAAGAATAGAGAATGCATGGAATTATGTGCGTGGGATGATGCATGGGATTGAATTGTGGATTGGTTTTGAATATTGTACCTACCTCGGGAGGTGCAGTTTGTTAGGATAGTGATTAGTGAAGCTTTGATGTCATATGCCACGTTTGGGCAAGCTTAAAATTTTAAATTATAAAAATAGGAAATTGTACTATTCCACTTCGACTATATTCAACCTTCAAATTAGGACTAGTTGGTTCATTATTTTTTATTATAATTGCATAATCATTAAAAAAAAAAAATTGTTATCATTGACACGCCGAAAATGTATTCGACTTTGATTACCGCAAGTGTACGGATCGTTCAAGTAATAAAATGGGTTTTTAAGTCCAAGTATCGTTCCCACAGAGATTGAGTTAGTTTGAGTTTTACCTATCTCGACCTTAACCGAAACTAAAGA
>CAIGRF010334469.1:42416-62949 GCA_903798235.1 Fraxinus ornus
GAGGAGGGAGAAGAAAGGGAGGCGGCGGCGCGGTGGTGGGAGGAGGCAGTGGTGGCGGTGGCGGGAGGAGAGAAGTGGAGGAGGCGCCGTTCGTGGGAGATGAGAAATGGAGAGAGTGGGATAGATTTTAGGGTTTTAATAGATTTTAGGTTTTAATTTATTAAAATGATAAAAACTTGAAAATTGCAAAAATAAAGTGAAACCCTGATTTTTTAAAAGCCCAAACTAAAGGTCTGGTTTGGTGTAATTTCCTCTTCCTTTTTAATATGCCAAAATAATTGCTAGGTCAGATAGCCCATTCAAGCTCGATGTCGACGGTGCGTGCGGACCATTAATGGGCCTTGCATTTTTCTACCATTTCAAGCTGAAAAATCAGGTGAACTGAAAAGTATTGTAACATAACAAAAGTGGGAAGAAAATATTTTCAACAATCACGAATATCTTCACCACCCCATACTTACTGCACAAAACAACAACTCGATCCACATACAAACCCCAAATTCTCAATCTAAGCCCTTGCAAAATCCTAATGTCGTCGTCGACCTACACCACCCAATAATCTCGGATCTGTAATCTTCAAACCCCCCCCACCTTACCACCGTGAGTCCTATCGTCATTGCAATCAACTACCACCACTCACATCTCTTTGTTGACCTCAAAAAAAAAAAACTCAACAGATGTTGGGCTCACTCGTGCATACGTAAGTCAAGTCCGACACGGTAATGCAGATCTACGGTCAAGATCGCTCCAAAGTTTGAACGTGGGAAGGACTCAACGACACGAGACGTTTCCGTTCGGGTTCCGACAAGATTTTCGGGACACGATTGTTTAATAATCACCAATCGATCAGAACGAGATTAGTAGTAACAAATATATATGAGAGCAAATTGGATTGTTTTGTGTATTCAAAATTGCATTATGAGAGAATAATATATCTCCAGGTATTAAGAGTTTCATTAGCCTTCAATTGTTACATGGTAGGGGTATTTATAGTGTTACAAATGAGATAGTGACATTTGGATAAAATTACACGTGGTTTCATCTCCTCGACCGAAACATCAAGCCCTAGTCATCAAGTTGACCATCCTAGCTTTTCAAAGCATTTAAAGTTCTTACATTGACAAAACATGACACAAATACACTTTTTACAAAGCTCACATCAATCATTCGAATAACATATTCATCTTGAGTTCAATCTTTGCACGTGGACCGTCACTAGCTGAAGAACCTCGAAAGAGTTCAATCTTTGCACGTGGACTGTTACTGGCTGCTGAAGAGCCTCAGATTCGTGGTGGTGCCTTGGAAGTATTTGGGCGTCGGCTAACGCCTATGGCCTCGGACAATGCCTAAGCTTCGGTCGAGGGCATGGCCTCGAATCATGAGCCTCGGAATAGCTTAGGCCTCGGTCTCGGTCTCATAGTAACAAGGGCTTCCTGGTTTATTTGGATCTGTTCCCACGGCTTGGTTACGATGTCACGTGACAATACCTAGTTATGAGTCATAACACTCTTCAAGCTTGATTCGCCACCACATCAATCTTTATCATCCTCATTTTTCTTATAGACATGGATTTAGCTTATAATAATTCAAAATTGGTTTTGATTTGTTCATTTTTAGGTTGATTGAATTGATTTTTGGGATGATTGGCGGTCGGGTGGGCTAAGTATTGGCTAAGTGATGACATGCAACATCGGCTGAGGGTCGCCGGAGGGGGTGGTGGGGTTTATCGAGAGTGGGGGAAGGGTGTAATCGATAAGGAGACAAAGTGGGAGGAGGAAGGTGTTATTTTAGGATTTTTTATTTTTTTTTAAGTGGTCCAATTTTATCTTTTTGGATGTAATTGAAAATTTGGACCTAATTTTCCCTCTTATATAGCTTAATTTGTGACTATTGAACAACACATTGGCAAAATACAGATGTGCAATAAACATAAGTAAAATGAGTTTACCTAAAAAGATGCTTTGTGCTGTGCAATGTGCATATTTCCACAGCATCTTGGACAGCAAGTGGAGGTCCATCAAATTTCAAGGCCTAACAACAATTTTTATCTGTCAAGAAACCGTACATTAGCAGGAATTTGAAAAAGAAACCAATATGGCTATCGAAACAACAACTGAACTTGCAAATGTGAGAGTAAAATACGAGGCCGGGGCACCTATGCACAAGAACAAGAGGCCATTTTACTCTCTAAAGTTGGATTAGCATTACTATTAACATGCATACAGATCAGTCTTACATAAAATCCAGTCCAAAGATGTTAAATAAGAACACCGATTGGAACACGGTGGCTTTATGCGAAGCCATAAACTCTTTATATACATTGGTTATTAATATTGATCACACTATTTTAGCAGCCCCCATTCAAAAACAGGGGGTTGGGGTGGGTGCATTGTGTCATCTCGTTGTGATAGTGAGAGTCTTCCCGAGGACGAAGAAAACTAGTGAAAGCTCGATGAAGAAAATCGTAGTAATGTGCATACGGTCAATCATCCATCCAAAGATAGTGAATCCACCACTACTCGACTGCACATAGGTAACTGCAAACCAAGAAAATTTGAGTAAGCCTCTTAAAAGATACACAATTAACACACAACATTTCACAAGATAATTAAAAAAGTTAAGGAAAACAAACGCAGCAAAAATCAGTTAGGACTAAAGCACTTGTGCCCTTGAACCAAGATATGTCAAAAATTGAAACCTCTGAAACAAAATCAGATACCAATTCTAGGACCGTCGAGGTTTAAGAAGTTGTCAGACAAGACATGCATATGCTCACTTCGAGATCATATCGAGTTAGTTAGAACTACAAATATTGATTATAGCTGCTTGAGACTGGAAACAAGTTCTAGTGAAGAAAACAAAATACAATAACGATAATTGAGTATCAAATATGTATACGCACCAAAGGCTTGTCTCTTCTGATATGATGACATGGAAGCTGTCAATTGCAAAGTCATGGACAATTGCGTGTAATCACCGGACTCTAAATCACTTTCTGAATAATGTATAGATAATGGACGCACGGGATATGGAACATCAGAATTTCCGCCACTATCTGAAACAGCTGAAAAGGAACCATCATTTGAATTGCAACTAATCAATGCATGCCATCTACTAGCAATTGAACCCAGGCCTTGAGCTCTATGAGATATCTTTGCAGCTGCATTTAGACAGAGCACAATCCCGACAAGCTGAACTATAGATAACACCTGCATATAGAGTAAATAGCATTTAAAGTTCTTATATAATAGATCAGAGATTTGACAGACTGAAGTTCATCCAAATTATTGTTGAAAATCTTGCGGATTGCTACATTTCTATCTACTCTGGATAATTTTTCATAGCTATGTGGTCTAAGAAGCTTGAAAAAATCGAACAATTTCTCACCTTTAACCATTGAAAAACAGTTGGTAAGTAAATACATTTGTCCACTCTCTAAAAGCTTAAAGCCTTTACACGAGGTAGTTCAACGTGGTACAAGATTAAGCAAAAGTCCTAAGTTCAATTCTAGTTGTCACTCGTTTATGAATATTGTGTGCAACTATTAGCCATTTGAAGGAAAAACGAAATTTTCTTGTATGTGAGGGGGCGTGTTTAAGACATAATTTAGATAAATAAATCCTTCCCTTCTCCATCAATTAAGTTTATAGATGAAGTGATTCAACAAATATACAAAACTTCAGAAATCCAGTAAGTAAACTAGTTTTTTCTACTCCTTCCACTATTCCACGTAATATACTTTCTTCTTTTAGAGGGAGGAAAATGTATAATAATACTCCGTATTAAAATTCTATCTGAGGAGGAAACCAGAGACGTACTGCGAAATCACCTCCATTGATGAAATTTATGATCCCATGGTTCCCTAATGTCTGCAATAGAGCCATAAACAGACTAACTGTGACAACCAAGAATTCTAGAAGAAGAAATACCCGAAACCTGTGGCTTATTTTGGACAAATAAGAGGTTAAACGCATGTGCTCTTCGATGTAAACTGAAACATCCAAACCCCTTTCCAGTAATTTCCCATAATTTTCAAAATGAATCACTAGCAAATTGCCCACCAAGTGGAACAGGGCACAACCAGCTAAGAAGACTAGAGTCACATATGTATACGATACAATGCAAGCAAGCAACTTCAAAGCGGAGCACCACCAAGAATCATGGTGTAAATATACCGCACGAGTAATCTCACGGGACACCTTTAATACAAGGCAAATAATGACCCACGAAGTCAGTAAGCAGTAAAAGACCTGAAAAATAATCAGGAAAGTTAGCTAAACTTCGATCGTGGTTTATAAAGTTAAACATGAGCAAATTTTCCAGCAAGGGATTGCCCAAAGACTTGACAAGAAAAATTACTCAACACCTCAAAATTGTACGGGTAACAGGACACAGCTAGCATTATCACTGAAAAGAAAAGAAACAAAGAGAAGATAGGAAAATCTATTTAAAGAAAACCATTATGATCGGCATCTGATTCCCCATCTGTACATCACTCGGCAATAGTCTTTAATCTTTATGTCTTGAAAAAACAAGAAATAATAAAGTATGCTTCAAACACGAAAGTAAACGAATCCTTCAAAGAGAATCTGATACAAGAACCAGAACTATGAATAAGACAATGATAGTTTCATCATCTACCAGAGCTGAATTTTAGCATCTTTAATCTTTATGTATTGAAAAAGCAAGAAACGTAAAGTATGATTTCAAACACGAAAGTAAACGGATCCTTCGAGGAGAATCATCGACAAGAACCAGAATAATGAATAAGAAAAGGGTAGTTCCATCATCTGCCAGAGCTAAATTTCAGTAACAAATCATGATGCAAATCTTCACTAGTCACTAAAACCCTTAAACTATTAGCATGCAAAATAATAGATGAAATAAGCATACTTTAAATATTAAATGCACTCATAAACAGTACTCCATCCATCCCAATGTTTCGGAGCAACATATTCTGTAAATTAATTAAAATTTTCTGCTATAAAACTTTGTAACTCTAGTAAATTGCATGAAAATTAATTTAACCAATAAAAAGCAAACTTCAATAATTACTTTAAAACAAAACAAAATTCAGTGATCAAGATAAAATTTCGCTTAAGTTGAGTAGATGTAGAATAAAACTGAATCTTACGCGAATTTTCTGAAGGTAAAGATGCCGAAACTGGGCCAAATGTCCATGGCAATGATCAACAAACAGCATCTTCCGCACGCCATACTTTCGGAGAATATGCGAAATGGAGAGGAGAGATATAGCAGCAACGACTGTTTGCGACGCAAGAATTTCGAGCTCGAAACTCTTTATCTCGTACTTCTCGCAGTTGGAACAGTACGAGAATTGGATCGAAAGAAGGGGCAACGCGACGACGAGTAGAACGAAGACGAGCCACGACAAGGCGGTACCAAGGACAGTGGACTGGCGGAAGCCGATGAGTCCGAGGAAGTTTTCGAGAGTTTTCAAGGATTTGTCTAGCTCTGGATCGGACTCTGTCGGATGGGGCACTATCAATGGGACTTGAGTTGATGGAGCCATGCCGAAACTCGGTCGTCAGTTGCTGTTATTTAAGGAAAAGTAGAGAGAGAAAAGTGAGAGTGTGCGCGCGAGTGAGAAGAGAGAGAGAACCCGGGATTGGACCGGCCAGATTGAATTGTAGAACGAAAGTGAAACCTAGAAATCAGCAACAGATTTTCCTTTGGATTAAAGTCAAAGAAAATGATGTCATCCATTCTATGCTAATGTTGACATTATTCTCCACTTTTTTTCAACCAACTTCAATCACTTTTTAATAAGAATTCACAGGGGCCTTCACAAGGGGCCGGGCCCCACACGTATTTAAAAAAAAAAAATGTGTGAATCTGTGTGTTGTCTGTACAACTTCTGTAAAAAAAAAATTCTATACACCAAGGGAGTTTGTTTTAATAATCATGCCTGAAATCAAAGGGATAGACTGATCTCTCTTTTTAGACTTGAAAGGTGAGAAGGGTTGCAGATTTTACCTAGTTTTATCCTCGAAGGTCGAGATAAAGGGTTAAATGTATCATCGATCACTAAAATTTCAATGAACATGTAATTGAATTATTCGTCTTTAATTTCAAACAACCGAGTTAACTAATTTTAATTTACGTGCAACCTTGATCACTTCGTCTATCTCTATTAGTCTAAATTAACTTGGCCCCATTATTCCTCGTTAAATTGTAATTCATTTTTTTCTTTTTTCTTAACAATTATACATTCTCTAATAAATAATATTACGCGTAAATCGGGAAAAAAAATTATTTTTTAACCACGCATTCTCTAAAAAATTATTGTTCTTTTTATTATAATATGAAATAATGGGGCAAGCGAGCGCTTGATAAGCTGGCATGGATGTTAAAACTAATGATTGATGACCTGTTATGAAGAATGAAAAATGATTGATAATGTTATATCTTCTTCGAACTCAATTGTTTGATAAGGCAAAATATAAAGAAAGAATGTTCATACTTGGTTCTAGGTTGTCAATGATTTGGATTTTGATTCGAGTTTGACTAAATTAATGAGAAATGAATTTAGAGTCTCAATCCAATCATCCGATCAATACCCAAAATTGATAATTCGTTAACTAAGTAAATCAAGTACGGATATAGGTCAGTTTGATTCGATAAGAACTCGATCCCATTTGTTATGATAATATAATATATTTTATATATTATCGCATAGTTTATTACACGTAGTTTTTTTCATTTTGAAACTTATATCATACTTTCCAACTTTTAACGAAGAATGTCAAATTTATCAAATTTCAATATAAAATTAATATATATTATAATAAATTTTATATTGAGATTGAGAATACATCTAGTCATACACTTCACTCTATGTGATATAATTTAGGTAGAACAGGGAAAGATTATTGGGAAAATCAAATTGGATTATGATGTCATGTGACAGAGTGTAAATGTAGCATGGTTGAAATTAATATTGAATGATGTGATTATTTAAAATTAATGATCTAATTGCACATTCTTCGAAAGTTCAGTAACTCACGATGCATTTAACCCAAAATGTGATGGATGCTAACCATCCTTTAATTATCTTAATGAAAATGATAAATTGATAGAATAGTATACTGGCGAAGAAATTATTCAAAGCTTATTAATACATTTACCGAGGCCGGTGATAATTTGTAACTTTAAATAATTACTTTCTACCAAGTGAAAAAAATATAGCAAATATGGTACATGTGTTTCACAAAAATTAGGAATGAGGTTAACTTCTGTTAGGAATAATGACAGCATTATAGAGTTAAACATCTTCTACAAACACAATGACAGAATACAATAACCAAACTCTTTTAATCAGCATACCATATGTAATCAAACATATAAAGTCTAGCATAAACTAATCAACATAAAGCATAGAGAATAAAAAGCATTAAGCTTAAACTACTAAAAAATCAAGAGTAACTTCCCCATTTTTGGATGAAAATTAGGCTCAGGAACAGCCCCTTCCATGCTTGCAAACCGTCATCCAGAGAGAGCACAAGAACCGGTTCAGAATCTCTTCACACTTGGTTTGGATCATTGATCAAGAGATCTCCCAATAGCAGCCAAGAATCACCCTAAACCGAAGCTAACCCTTGCAAGAAACCACCTCCTTTAGCTACTATTTCAAGCCTAAAGTGTAACACAAGGTTCTCTTAACAAGAAGCTAAGGAAGGAGAAGAGACGTTCTTGACAGAGAAGAAAAGAGAAGCCCTTTGTCTCCATGAGAAAAGTCACATTAAGGGTGTGTTTGATATACATTATTTTGAAAGATTGTATTTTGGAATAGTAGATTGATGGGGAATTTGTAGTTGAAAAAGAAGGAAAAATTATTGATGTGATTAAAAATATTATTTTATTGAAAAATGTGTGGTTGTAAATGAGTAGAAGAATGAGAATGAAGATTTTAATGTAGAACAAACAGAGTCTAAGAAAGGGAAGAGAAAGTCTTGCTCCAAGAAAGAAAACCCACGTTAGAATGAGTACCAAAAGTCAAGCCTAGAAATTTGGAAGAGTCTCCAAGAAGCTAGAGAAAATATCTCCTAAGAATTAATTTCAACCCTCCAATTTATCCAAAGGCTAAGGACCTGTTTGGTAGAGATTAAAATTAAAAAACTAGCCGTTATTGTTAATTTTTATTAGACGAGTAAAATTCAATAACAGCCATTTTTTTAATTTTAATTGAATTTTAATCTCTATCAAACGGAGCCTAAATTTGAAAGTAGCACAAAATGGGTCATAGTATAAGCCCACTAATTTGGAGAACCTCACAAAGCCCACAACTTCAATTTGAGAACGGAAAAAAAACTAGAAGCTCATAATATCTAAGAAAATTGAATTGAAAAAAAATAAAAGTTACGGAGTGAAAAAGCTCCTTAATATTGATTATAAAATTTTATACATTTGACTAATTATTATTTATATTTTTGTTGGCCTTTAAATGATTTTAAATAAAATTACTACTTTTTCGCATTTAGCGAGATTATTATTTTAGTACATTGACTCAAGTCGGGATTGATAAATTTCGAATTATCGAGATTTTACTGTATTTTAAATCAATTTTGTAACTTATCTATCGGCATTGAAGTTATGTTTACTCCCATATGACCCCAATTTTTAAAACTCATTTTCAACAATACATTATATGGATTCACAATTTATCAATTTCAATAACACGTTTCATCAATTTTTATTAAAAATGTGATTTTTAGCCAAACCAAATACGGGCACAGTATTGTTGCTTCAAATGTATGTGGTTCTTGAAGCTCTATCACATCAATACTGAATAACTTCGTACTAAAAATAGTGCAAAACGATTATGTGAGAGCACGACAACATCAAAGAGTCTTCAAATATACTTCCTCGGGTTTGTAGAAAGGTCGAAGGCTTTTATCAAAGTTGGTAGTCGTCTTCCAATCATAATTTCACCGCACTTAGCCCATGTTTGATTTAGATATAAATAAGATTTTAAGTATATTTTAATAAAATTTAATGAAACCTTAGGTGTCTTGGATTTTCAGCCCCACAGCCTCCTTGGGTGTAAAAATCACACTTTGTGCAAGTATAAATCGAATTGTGACGACTTCTATCAGTGTTTAGTATAATTTCGCATTTTTAGTCTCGAATGGTCAAATCTATTGTAATCTAACCTAAAGAAAGGACTTTATAGCTCGATATAAATATAAAAAAAATAAATTATAATTTATTACAAAATTGTTACTTTTAATTAGAATGCAAACCACTCATGAAGATTAATCCTTAAAATGAAATTACACCACTTACTGAAATTGTTTTTCAAATATCAATTTTTATTTTTTCAAAAATACTGTTTTTGAAAAGTAGAAATCAAAGAAACCCAGATTGCTCATTACACATGGGCTTCTTCAAGCCCATTACAGTATAGGCCCATAAAACAGCTAGCATACCCGCTGCAGCTCTCTCACTCTCCAGACGGCGGCGACACAGAGAGTTTTACACACAAATATTTACAGAATCGTGTAGTTAATACAAGGATAATATGCCGCGTACAACGACAGTGGAGAGTCCCGGTTGCCCTCCATTTAGAGCACTGACCACCGACGTTCTCGGCCTTGTCAAGGGTAAGATATTGAAACAATTGTTTATGCTTACAATCAGAAATATGTTTTGTAGTTTAGAGAAGTTTAATTGAACTCATTGTGTTTTTTTTTTGTCCTGCTAATTTTTGGGCGTTTTTAACAGTTATTGAGACGCGGGGAGAGCAAAGTGGAGCTTCTGCAAAGGTAGTGGAGAGATGGGGTGACCCGGATTCCTCCAAAAGCGTGCTTGCTTCTTCGATTCTGGACCGAAAGAAAGATCCTGTAAGTTTAATTTGCAATATTTTTAAATGGTGGTTGTTTTTGTAAGTGAAATTGATTTTTAGTAATCGTGATAAAGTTGTAGCATTGAATCAAAGATTACAGCTGATTCTATATCAAGTGTTTTTTTTGTTAACATTTACTTTTATTGGCTTTTTAGTTGGACTTTTATCTCCAAGGTAGAGAAATACTGCAAGTACAGTTTATTTGTAATTTTTTTGTACTCAACTATATATACACCTTTTGCAAACTTCAATTCTTCTGTTGTAATTTTGGTACAATCAAAGAAAGACATCTGAATGATTGAAAATAGTTATAAATTGAGGAGCCATGATATTAATTGCACGACATCTCTTAACTTTTGATTGAAAGATTAAAACCTCTTTAGGATTCTTGTCTGTTGGTAAGTAGAGGAGCTTTGTAATTTCACTGTGATCAGATATCAAGGAGTACTTCATCAAAATAGTGTCTGAATGTTGTAGTTTTATGTGGTTATTATGGAACACATCATTGACGGAGTCCAACTCCCACTGATTGGATTAGTGTGCAATGGAAAAATTCGACAGTGGAAATTATGAAATTTTAAGGTAGTTAACAGAGAAATGGTTTGGACTCACACCCATGTATGTTGATCTCTTCTCCTTATATACTAACTAGAAAATCGAATCTG
The DNA here is from genome assembly GCA_903798235.1 of Fraxinus ornus. Taxonomy (NCBI): domain Eukaryota; kingdom Viridiplantae; phylum Streptophyta; class Magnoliopsida; order Lamiales; family Oleaceae; genus Fraxinus; species Fraxinus ornus. The sequence goes on from CAIGRF010334469.1 coordinate 52,947, forward strand.
TAAGAATTTAAAATTTTGGCTCTGGAGTTACTGCAGGGTACATTTGAAAAATTACTTGTGTACAATTTGATGATCGATCACATTACTTTACGACATAAAGAAATAAATTATTAAAAAGTTCGATTTGAACATTTATTTTCAAGATTATATGCTAGCTAATGGAAAAAAGAGACCAATATATTGAAGAGGTACTACCACCTTCGAAGATATACCTTTTTTCTTGTCTAGAAATATGGATTTTAGTACCTAAGGCCATGAATCCACATATTTTAATATTAATATTGAAGTCGTAATACAAGATCTAAGATGTGAGAGTTGAAATATTTCTTAATCTTGCACATGATATCTGCTCACAGACTGCAGATCTTTCTTTATCATGTACATCTGGCGACAACTTCAAATTCTTATATTTGAAGTTTATCATGTTTCTAAATTGCATTAAATCGTAAAGCCTAATTGAGTGTGGTCTCTATGTCTCAGTCAAGGTAATCTGATGTTTTGTTACTTATATTTTAACTTGTGCAGCTGCTGGGTGTTGCACGAAAAAGTGGCTTGGTAAGTAATTCTCATGTAAAAATCTAGTGCATATGTTGAGCTTCATGTGTTCTTCCTTGAGTTTTAAGCCTTCTCAGACATCTTTGGATTGTAAATCTGGTTGATAGATAGAGGTTATTAGTGTTATAAATGGGGATCTTCGTCTTTCCATTCCTAATGTCTGTCAAGATGGAACTAGACCTGAGGATGATCCCATCGTCGGATTGCATTTGTTCAAAAAGCAGATATCAGAGTCATCAACAAGGTATCATAACTTGCTTTTCTAGTTATATTTATACAGTAAACGTGTCTTATTTTCTCTTTATATTTGTGAAATTCCATTGATTGATTCTTACCATAGAAGGGGCTAAATTCTAGCAAATTTCAGGATATAAATCTAACCATGTTTCAGCATCTTGTTCTAATCATTAAGAGAACCTATAGAGACATTAAGAGAGTTGTTCACTGACTAAATGTACTTTTGATACATGTTTGTTGGATTGTATTGTGCTTAATGTTTCCTTGCCATTTAAAAGGCATTTCACTTTGAATTTCTCTTTAAATACAACTGGCATGTTTTTAGTATTGCTGCAGTTGCACATTGTCGGTTCTGTCCTTTTACCTCTTTTTTTTTTGGTTATGCATGCAGAATTTTTTGTGCATCCATGCCCTTTAAAGGTAAGTTATATTTGGTGTACAAAATGATACTACCAGCATAGTTTAATAGTAGTGCTGCATGCTGTTGGTCTTCACGCCCTACATTTTGCTTAATCGATTGTCTACTCCATGCTTTTGGACTTTATCTACGCTATTTGTCTTTTCAGGACTCATTCACAGGAATTATTGTGTTGGTTTTGTGTGAACTTGGGAATAGGAGCTGGTTGTCTATACGGATCCTGCGTCAAGTCCACTTTAATGAAAATACTGATATCTTCAAAGTGAAAGATTAAAGTCCTATGATGTTATTTTGAAAGACAATTAGGTGTATTGAAATTTTTAAGATGCCCGAGCCCTACTTTTTAAAAATATTTTCAAATAGCTCCTAGAGTTAAGGGAAGCATCTTTTCTTTTCTCCAAATTTTGGATTACACAAATAACTCTAGGTATTTGATATATATAATTTTTTATTCTACCCAGTGTATGTACTATATCTTGTTTATCTTCTCTTCTTAAGATCCAAGTTTTTTCTTTTATCTAGAACTTTCAGTGTGTTTGCAGCCTATATCTTGTTTATCTTCCCTTCTTAAGATCCAATTTTGTCTTTTATTTAGAACTTTCAATGTTAAAAAATAAAATTAGAAATAACAAATAAGCACATCTATGATTTCATTAAGATATGGCCTATTAATGATAAGTTCTGAGAGAATAGATGTAGATGGTTGTGGTTTGGATGCTTGGAATGAAGTAATATAGAAGGATTGAGCCTAAGGTTTTGTTGTGTCGCGCTTGGTTATTTGAAAATTTAAATGCAAAAATATAATAATTTCAATAAAAGAAAATTGGCAATGTAGAGCATTAAATGTTTAAATCCAAAGAATAATATAACCTGATGTTTGCAAAAAATTGATTGTTTTCATTTTGTAGATTCCATTAGCTGCCTACATACTACCATGTTCACAAATATTGGTAGATGTGGTTATTTTTCTTTAAGATTTTCAATAAATGAAAAAATAATTGCAATGTAAAAAGTTGTAAAGCTTTAACTAATTTGGACTTGTTTGGAGATATTCCTCTGAACTGGGGCTTCATTTAGATTAAAAGTTTTAGTAGGATAAGGATGCTAGGAATTATCCGTAATTTTCTCTTTTCTAAAACATTTTCTTGTATACATCTCTGGTAATTCCGTGTTATGTCGAGTGTTTAAAATGATTTTAAATTCAATCTAATTAAATCTTACTGAACTTACATGCTATAAAGTACCTTATGGGTAACTGGTTAATGCAAGAGTTGAACATATTCCGTTACGTTTGTCCAACTAGTGACATAAGTTCTATGTCCTCTCCTATGTATCAGAGAATTTGGAAGTATGACATGATTTGGAGGTGTGCTGGGTGATTAACTTTAGAAATCTTCATTGTTCTACTTGTGTCTGGTAAAAAGTTAGTTATGTAGCCTCTGTGTACATGTTTGGCAAGCGTTCCTATGCACTGCCATTTCTGGACTTAGTATGGCTTCCAATGCCCCTGTATCGTGGACCCAGTTTTCCTTGTTTTGCTACTTTTTATGCTACATTTAGCCCCTGTTTGATGCATATTAAAATTTTCATTTTCATTTTTCTACTCATTATCTACCACACATTCTTCATTAAAATAATATTTTTCATCACATCAATAACTTTTCCTTCTTTTTCAACTACACATTCTCCATCAATCTACTATTCCATATACATTCTTCCAAAATAATGTGGCTCAAACACACCCTTACGTATCTTTGTAGTCCCTATCTTGTTACATTGTGGAAGATGTTGATTCTGTAGCACTTTCTACTTTCTTAATTTAGGTCATGCACATTGCTTACATGCACCACAAAAGGATCTGTAAGAATAGAATCTTTTGAGGACAGCAAATCTCCAGCAGATTCTATCCGTGATCCTTCTCCAACAACATGGAATGCATGTGGATCGGGTAGTATATTGTGTTCGAAAATGGAAGAACATGAAAACTACGCTTTGTTTGGAGGGTGAGTTTCTATAAGTATTCAATTTTAGAGTAGAGGTTAATGGTTATTTATCCTGCTCCAGGGGATTGTGACTCTTGTTTTCATACTCAGGAAGGGTGTTGAATTCAATGTATGGGATCTTCAGAAGTGCACTAAAATCTGGACCGCAAAATCTGTAAGTACCAAGTCTTTTCATTCTTGTTCCTTCTTTTGGTTTGAAAGATTATTATCTCAAGCATTTGGCTTGCTAAATCTATCTTGTGCAGCCCCCTAAAAACAGCCTTGATATATTTACCCCAACGTGGTTTACATCTGCAACATTCTTAAGTAAAGATGATCATCGTAAGTTTGTGGCAGGCACCTACCGTCATCAGGTACTGTCCTACAGTGAGTTTGCCTTTAATATCTTATACATTTAGGGTGTGTTTGAGCCACATTTTTTTTTTTAGAATAATGTATTTTAGAATAGTAGATTGATGGAGAATGTATGGTTGAAAAAGAAGAAAAAGTTATTGATGTGATCGAAAATATTATTTTATTAAAGAATGTGTGGTTGAAAATGAGTAAAAGAATGAGATTGAGAATTTTAATGGGTACCAAACATGGGCTTAGTCACTCTCAGGGAAGCAGTTTTTATAGTGAGAAAAATAATCACTTTCTCCAGTGCAAATTCATTTTCTACTCCCTCTGTCTTCCAGTTGGGTTGTGCGGTGAAATTTCTAAAGCATTTAGTAGGCAACTATACCTGAGGCACGCATGACTAAAGGTTGTTAGAATTCTGCAGAAAAATATGCTAATAAATTGTTTTCCTTTGTCGTGAACGATGAACACCTTTTTACATACATTGAATGACATTCACAGTGGATGAGGATAGAGTACACTGAATGTATGCCCTTGTTTGGTAGAGATTTTTATCTAAGTCAAAGTTAACAATTAATTTTAACCAATTTATGGGTCCCACAACTTTTCAACCCCACATTTCATCATTTTTTATTAAAATTAACTAAAATTCTGATTTTAATCCCCACCAAACCGGGGCTATATACGAAATGCATAAGCTGTTTTGCCACTGACTGATGGAAAACAATGTTATACTTAGGCATTTCATAGCAAAAAATGAAGAATATATATTCAATCTGATTTGGACTTGCACATTATTTGTTTTCCTGAAGCCTAACAAATAAGATATAAGGAAGTTTTGTGAGAGCTGCTTTTATTGTTTGGATTTTAGAATTTCTTTGAAAGAGGCTCTATTATTATTACTCTTGTGGATGGTTAGTATCTGGTTTCATGTTCGGCAGAAAGATTGGAAAAGAATGTTTTGGAAGAAAGCAAGGAGAAAATTGGTAGAATGGTAAACTTGTGTATAGAATATTAAAAATGTAATGCCTATAGAGGGAAGAACATATTTTGTATGTTCTTCCAATTTAGAGTGATGAAATGGTGAAAGGAGTACTTATAGATCATGCTAGTATACTGATGGTAAAACAGTCTACAGATTGAGTGTTTGCTTAGACCGAACCGAATTGGGTTGGGTTGGTTTGAACCAAAAAATCGGTTTGGTTTGGTTAATTTTAACCATTATAAAGTCGGGTTGGGTTAGTTTCGGTTTAAACAACCAACGCCGTCAATTAACCGATCCAACTCGCTAACACTTTTTTTTTATTTTTTTTTTCATTTTAAAATTCATCTTTTTAAACTCAAAAAATAAAATAATAAAAACACAAATATAATTCTTTTTCGAATAATTTAATATTATTAATATGGTAGGCAAGCAAAAAAATATGTATGTATGAAAAGGCACATTTTTTAACCCAAAATAATTAGACAATTATTTTTAACTCGCACCAATGTCCCAACCAATTAACCAAACCAGATTGATTGGTTTGGTTCGGTTTCAACAGCTGGATTGGGTCGGTTTGGGTTGAAATTTACCCAAACCGACCAAATGGGTTTCGGTTTTGGGTTGGACTCAAAACCAACATGAACCATGCCCGGGCCTATATAAACAGAGAAGCCCAAGTCATTGAATGAGTGTTTGAGTTGATACATTGTAAAGTTGTCTTTAATGATGACTATATTGGCATTTTGTGTGGAGGATGATTAATGCTTGTAAAATTTTATTTGTTTATCAAGGTTTTTGCTCCTCTAGAGAATGGCAAAGACGAGTTGATATTACTTGTATGAATTTGGTAGGTTCGTCTTTATGATATTTCTGCTCAGAGAAGACCTGTTATGTCATTTGATTTCCGAGAGACCCCTATTAAGGCTGTTGCGGAGGATCTTGATGGACATACAGTATATATAGGAAATGGCTCAGGTGACCTTGCTTCTGTAGACATACGCACAGGTATGGTTCAAACCTTTTACATCTGTAGTTGATAGTTACTTTGATACACTCATTCTTCTTTTTTACTTTTGGCTTCACTGATTTTTAAAGTTTTACCCTCCCTCTTTCATTTTTATTTTTATTTTTTGGCTGCTTTTTGGTTAGTTTTAAATGCATAATGATGCTTCCTTGGCAAGATTGTTGGGACTATGATGTGTGAATTTGTATACAAGCACTTCTCAGTCTCTAATTTGTATCATCATCCCCACCTTCCCGCTGTCAAGTTCTTCCGTGCTCGATGTTTTATACAAATTCCTTTGCATTGATTCAATTGCTTGTGCGCAGTTGTGACTGGCAATATATTAACCTCATATACCTTGAAAATGTTAAGTCATTGACCAGTTTGAACTATCCCCTTTTGGTTTGCATTGATTCAATTGCTTGTGCGCAGTTGTGACTGGCAATATATTAACCTCATATACCTTGAAAATGTTAAGTCATTGACCAGTTTGAACTATCCCCTTTTGGTTCTTGAGGGGTGGGTATCACTCCAATTTAATTCATTTCTTAAGCTAGCAAGCTTTATTGGAGAGACATTTTTAGTTCTTTGTATATTATTTGAATATTGTAGGGAAACTGTTGGGATGCTTCATTGGAAAATGCTCTGGAAGTATTAGATCCATAGCCAGGCACCCAGAACTTCCCATAATTGCCTCATGTGGTGAGTATATCAAATGAAGGCAGCCTCATTTTTATTATTGTTTTCCACTTGTTTGGGTCCTTTAATCCTGTTCTAGAATAGTAACCTAAAATGCTAAATATTGGTTCTTAATGTTGTCTGTTTCTTCTTAAATTTGTTTGAAAATGTAGTCTAAGGCCCAGCTGCCTATGTTATTTCATCCTTCTGAAGGATCCGTGGTTCAGTGCTCAACAAAATAATTTATATCTTTGTCGCTTCGATTATGTTCAGATTTTCTCTAAAGTTTCTCATGAAAATTAGAATTTTGAGCTGGAAGTGACTTGGTTTTACTACAGGGTTGGACAGTTACTTGCGCATTTGGGACATTCATTCAAGGGAACTTCTGTCTGCGGTATGTTTTCCATTTTGCCTATCATTACCGGTAACTAAGATATGCAGGAGAATTTTCCTCTCATTATTATCTATGGATCCTTTAGAAGGGGGTCTGCGGTATTTATAATCCCGTCCTAGGCTCCTCTAGGCAAAATTTTATAGTCAAGGAATTACAGTACTTCACGATTACATTTGGTTCTCAGTATTGATGCTATGGATTTGATGTTTACTTAAATCAATATCTAAGGTAAAATTATATAGGCTCAAAGAGAATTTATTAAGAAAGTTTTTTGTTGACCATTTTACTTCTAGAAAACAATAACCTCAATATGTGCAACACTTTGTTAGTCACCAAAATATGTATATACACAAAACTATGCTTGACCAGAAGCGCTCAAAATAACAGAAGTTATATGATGAGATTTTGCATGATAAAAAAAGAAAGAAAGAAAGTAATGGGTTAGTCGTCGATAGAGTTTGGGGTGGGTGGAGCGTAGTATTAAAAAGAATAAAATTGATATAGTCATCGAGGGAAAAAAGTTTTTATACTAGTCAATAAAAAGAAGGGGCAAAAGACAAAAAACTCGATGATGAATTTGTCAATATATCACTTGTCAAACTTTCTTGAACCCGTACCAGTGTAAATATATTCTGCAATTAATGTTTGCGTTTTAAATGGACGCAGGTATTCTTGAAGCAGCATCTCACCAATGTTGTTTTTGATTCTCACTTTTGTACTCGAGGTCTATCGTTTATTAATTTTATCAAGCTTTTCACATTTTTATTCGAACAATATTTTTGGTAGCACGAGGGCTATAGAAGCTTTCCAAGCATCACTTGGTTATTGCCCCCACAAAAATCTAGGTTACCTGAAAAGTTTGGCTCCTAGCTACTCAAGTACCACTCTGTTTTATGAAGATACTCTATCAATACTCATACTTAAAATGAAGAAATCACTGTGACCCCAAACTAAGTGTTCTAAGCTAACATTATGCAATGTCATGGTGCTTGTTCAGATGTTGCTGGTTCTGCTCCCGAGCCACAAGATGTGGACAAGGTACCTTGCCAAGACGAAGATGAAGCTATGCCCACAAAAAGGAAAAAGACGTCTAAAGGGCACTGTGACAGTAGAAGCAAGAAACAGAAATCCAGGAAAACTGGTAAGGAGAATTAAAAGACGAAGAATAATGTCATTTCATCACCTGGATGCATGCAAGAATATCTTACTGGCAGTAAGATTTGCTAAACAAATATGCTTACGGTTGGTGTAGAAGTTGCTTAAGTGCTTCAGCTGGCTGCCTTATTTATTTTTTCACTAGGAGGTTTCGAAAGAACACTAGACCTGTTTTTGATGAAGGCAACCAAATGAAATGCCAAAATTTTGTACCGATGTTCTTCGTCGACAACCATAAGCTTAAAAAGGCGTATCTTCAATTACAGAGAGAACCATTAGACGGATATTCTCTTTCAAATGACACTCTTTAATGTTTATTTTGCACAGTAGATTCTCTGTTTGCTCTGCTAATAGAGGGTTGCCTACTAGTGGTCATGTTGCATATTAGAACAGCAGCATACAATAATGGCGCGAGTCTCTCAAAACGGAGAGATGAATAGGCCATTGAAGGGCCAATGTAACAGCACACTTGTCAATTTTCATACCATCCACTAATTTAATGACAATGAATTGAGAGAGTAGACATCAAACATCTCATTAGACTCAATACAGTGTTTGATCCACGTTTCTTAGACAATCACACTGTTTTATTATGTTCTAGAAATTGCTAACGACATATCAAGAAAGAAATCCGTATCCAACTTTTTTCAAGATTTGAAATAAATAGAATTGCATGGAAATCCACAACCAAAAGCTCCTTATGAGAGATGCTTTCTAGGATGAAGTGATTGTCCAAGAAGAAAAGGCAATACCGATTCATTGAGATGAGGCCTCGCCCTTCTTCTCTCCCCCCAAGTACCTACAAATATACGAATATATAGATTAGTTGAAGCTGCGTGAAGGCTCTTAAGCAAGACAAAAAAAAGGACCTAACTTGTGGGAGGAAAAAAAAAGGCCCCAAGAAACACAGTTGATTCGAGGGTGACTAGGGTGTTACAACATAGGCCTGCCCTGGCCCACCTTGGGACGGACAAGCTTAGGATGGCCCGCCACAAAGTAAAGGGCTGGGTCATCCTGGGCCACTACACACCCAGCCCCACCAGGCCCAATTCACAATGTCATATGTACGAGCCCACAGACGGTCTCCATCCACTATAATCACTGTTCCTTTCAACTTTTTCACAATAGATTGTATTATTGTTATTTTTGTCTTTAGACTGAATGAATAAACAGTTATATAACAAATAAAGGATCTGTTCTACATTGTCATGAAAAATTTACTTGCTGCAAATGTCCAAACACGAGCATAGTTGGTCGAACATATTTGCAAGAGAAGACAACACTATGAAAGGAAGATACTACCAGTTGACCAACGTGAGTAATGACTGTGACCCTTGAGCATATCACCATTTTCGTTTCCCGTTAACATGGGGTTACGGGATAAAGCATAATAAAGGAAGAAACAAGGAAAAGACACACAAACACAGCTTATGTATTATATAACATCACAGATTTACTTACCCTTGACCCTTGGCCCAACGGGAAAGTTGATAAAGTTGCACCGACTCATTTGAAGCATGGCAAGCAAGAAGCAAATAGTTGCGAGGCTGTACCATCCATGCAAACCTCATGAACAGCCCGGAATATATACACATCGCTGCATCACAAAAACGCAAAAGAGAAGTTAATAAGAATCTTAACTATTAATTGGAGTATTCACTTTTCAAAAGCCAATATTTCAACCTGCAGTCATGTTGCCAGATATCATTTCCGGAGGTTTTTGCATATCCACAAGCCCCTGTAGAACTAAATAACATCACTTTGGAACCATCAAGCAAATGAATATAAATTTGTCATTTCAGGTGGAGAAGCATACAGCAATAACAAATCCCCAATTAGCAACGGGACCCCAAAAATGAGTCGTTTTGGGACCAACAGGACTGTTTAAAAATGCTTTGAAGGAAGCCATGGAGTCTGCAACTTACAAACCTTGCACGGTCATAATAGCAAAGTCAGACATGAATAGAAATATGTTAATTAACAATTACAAGTAACAAGGACAGCTCCATAACAAATAAAACGAACTAAAAGTACTTATTAGAGTATATTTTATTTAGAGCTTGTTTGGTAGGGATTTTTTGGAGGAATAATTGATTTTGAATAGTGATATGATGGGAAATATGTAGTTGAAAAAGAAGAAAAAATTATTGATGTGATGGAAAATATTATTTTATTGAAAAATATGCGGTTGAAAATAAGTAAAAGAATGAGAATGAAAAAAATAAAGTGGCTCAAA